>PYUH01003978.1:359380-385915 GCA_016808085.1 Suaeda aralocaspica
CTTTGGAAAGCATTTTGACATGATTCATCCCATTCAAATGGGGAACCCCTCTTCATGAGATGACTAAAAGGATGACATCTTCCGGCAAGAGTAGAAATGAATCGTCGTATATAAGCAAGGCGCCCTTGGAGGCCCCTCAGCTCCTTGAGATTCTTGGGTGGTGGCATTTCTTGGATCGCTTTGATCTTGGCTTGATCGATCTCAATGCCTCTATGTCTCACAATGAATCCTAGAAACTTTCCAGACGTGACGCCGAATGCACATTTAAGAGGATTCATTTTAAGTTGACATTTTCGCAATCGTTCAAATACTTTGCGAAGGTCTTCCAAATGGTCCTTCCTTCTTGTAGACTTAACCACCAAATCATCAACATAGCATTCCACGATTTTGTGCATCATATCTTCAAATATCTTTTGCATGGCCCGTTGGTATGTAGCTCCAGCATTTTTTAGTCCAAAAGGCATGACTTTGTAGCAAAATATCCCTTTTGGAGTGCGAAAGGCAGTTGCCTCTTGGTCTTCGTTTGCCATTTGAATCTGATTGTATCCAGCTGTACAATCCATAAATGTCAAAGCCTCATGACCAGTAGTTGCATCGATCATGATTTCAGTGACTGGAAGAGGGAAGTCATCTTTTGGACATGCGTCATTCAAATCACGAAAGTCAACACAAATACTCAATTGTCCATTTTTCTTCCTTACAGGAACTATATTTGCTATCCAAGTTGGGTACTTGACTTCGGGAATAAAGCCAGCATCTATGAGCTTGTTAACTTCACTCTCTATTTCAAGGATTAACTCTGGCCTGAACCTTCGCTGAGGTTGTTTCTTTGGGCTGACACCTTTCTTTATTGCCAAGCGATGTACCGCAACTTTTGGGTTGAGTCCAGGCATTTCTTTGTAACTCCAAGCGAAGACATCTTTATAATCAGACAACAGATTATGGTATTCTTGCTCCTCTTCTTAAGAGAGATGAGCACTATTATACACTGGTCGAGGATCTTCAGAACTCCCTAAGTTTAGCTCTTTCAAATTATCCAAACTCTAGATTATGGAATGTCAAATTAGTTTTATGGAAGTGAAGTTCTATAATATTGACATAGTGGTTTATGGAAGTTAAACTGAGAGACTATGGAAGCATCGGCTAGCTCCGCATGAAAATGGAAATTAGGGGAGCGAGTGCCATGACGGCAGGATAAGCGCATAGACGCTCAGCATGCGCCCCATAGCGCTCAAAAAAACAGCCTGCGCCACAGCTCCAGACAGGTGAGTGAAGCCACACGCAGGTGTTGTGCAGTTCTGGAGCTCATCCAACGCGCAACCATGCAGTGCTCGGCTTAAGTCCGGTTCCAACTACTTTATATACCCCACGCCGTAGCCTTCAAATTTCGCAGCAAGATTGCTTACTTACACAGTTCACATCTGCTACAACTGTCTCATACTGAGCCCACACACACAGCACAACCTTTACAACAGACATCGGTCCCACGGTTCTCCCCCCCCCCCCCCCCCCCCCCCCCCCAGCCTTTTCTAAAACTCTCCCTCAGTTATGGAGTGCCTAACCCGTGAGAAAACCGTCCTCCCACCTAACTGCCAAGTATATTATGTATAATTATTATTCTTTAGGTTATTTCAATTTATGGATTAGTGAATGAGTTCTTATGTGATTAGGATTGAGTGATTAGTAGTAGTATAGTATTATTATTATTATTATTATGAGTATGTATATATTATATTATTATATTAGATTATTAGTTATATTATTATTATTATTATTATTAATCAAAAGTTTCAAGCATCACGGAAAGAAGTTGTCGAGCGATATTGACACGAACGGGACTTCAAATGAGGCAACAATATCGAAATCTCATCTTGAGAGTATTCCAACAGAGTTGTAGGTTTGCGTGGTTAAAGGTGTTGATGATTAAAGTTGCTGTCACGTTGTATAATTGACTGGTCTGAAAGTTCATATTCATGTAACATTACTAATTATCAATTCGACCTTAAATAAAATAAATCTTAAGTAGAAAACATTGCTTTAGATTATGTGATCTATGCTAAATGTTTAATGTTCCAAAATCAAAGAGAATTCATGTTTCGCATCAGCAAAGATACCTAAAAGCATGTTTCGACGATTCCAGATTAAAAATCACTTAAACATAAAGCCATCACCCATGCATGATAAACGAAAATTATGTGTTGCATGAAATAAATCCGCCAGGCTATTCCATATGCTGTTGTAGGTCGTAAAGACCTGGAAATATGTATGGTTATAATTCGATATTATGATTGCAATTACAAATGAGAACAATGATACAGGCCGCTATATGCGGGGGGACAGCGGTGATTACGTTTGTCATACACTTGTCCCGAATTCCAGAGTTGAAATCCTTCTTACCCTTGCTGTGTTATTTTTCCGTGGGTTATGACCTAATGGGGTTATGTTAGATCCCGAAAGGAGGACTGTGGCACTTTCTACTTGGGTTTGAGATTCTCGACTCCCTCCTAAGCCAAGCATACTCCACACTATGCAATCAAACTAAACACGACATCGCTGTCCGTAAAAAGGCACGTGGCTCCAAGCGCCACAGTTCCCAAATAGGCGAGCTGAGTCATTAGGGAAGGTATTCCTTTGTTTATAAAGGCGAGTGGATGAAACTCGAAAGTCTCATAATTTCATAAATTAGGTAATATCGAATTCTACTTGATAGGATAAATGCATGCAATTCCATGTGAGGGTCTTGCTTAGGATCACCTATTAAGTAGCTCTATACTTGAGACACCTAGGGGGACCGACGTCAAGGATGGTAGCTGACTTAACTAAGCGTCCTTAGTTGAAGTCCATCCCAACCACGATGGGTGAATTCATATGACTATGTTATGATTGTAAATGGATGTCCTACTTGGATCACACTAAATTGTTGTGGGGATAGGTGGACCACCTAGTAATGGTACCCTTTGGATCACCCTAAGCACTTACTGAAGTCACCCTCTTAGAACACTTGGCTAGGTATGGACTGACCTCATGTAGGCGTGACTATGCGCTAATGTGTACATATGTTACTGGGGCCCTAGTTTGGCATGAACCTTTAAACACGTAGATATGAGATCATGGTGCTCGTGGTAGTCAAAAAGGTCAATCTTGTCATGCATCTAGAACCATTTAAGGGTGCATTTCATTCACCAATAATTGTAAAAGTACCTCTATCGCTACAAAAAAAGAACAATAAAAATCAAAAGGCGGATAAGGTGCTCGAATTCATATATTATTAGGACAAGGAGTGACCATGGAATAGTACAAAAAATCCAATTTTGTCAGCGGTTCAGCTGCCAGCAAAAAAATGGATTTTTGTGCGGTTGTAGGCAAAAACCGCAAAACAGGGGGCAAAAAATTTGGTGGGTACTCCCACTATTTGCTGCGGTTTTACATCTTTTTGCTGCGGTGAGGCAAATCCGAGCAAAAAGGGTCAAAATTGGTGGGAAAACCCACTATTTGACTGCGGTTCTTTGTAAAACCGCCAGCAAATGATAACTCCCAAAAAATAATTTTTTTTCTTTTTAATGCTAAATTGTCGCCAGAATGTTTGTATATGTACAATAGTTGTAATAACAACATAGACAGCAGCATTGACTAATACCCAAGTCTCAACTACAATATTCTATTACAAAAACACCTTCAAAGAGCATTATACGGCAGCCAATCACAGTGGCAGAAACGGAAGTGTGGGTTCTGAGCTTCGGTGTCGGATTCATAAGAAGAATCGGAATCGTCAGGTGATTGTGGTGCGGCCACATTCCAGGTTGTCGTCATGTCGTGTCGCGTTATAGCCCGATAAATACCGAACAAGTACCTGTAATAACCTGCACCAACCTAAACCCTCTTGTTACTAACCGGTCACTATATTTTCAATTTGACGCCCGCACTCTGGCCGCACAACCCCGGGCCGCCCCCCCAAACTTGCCCATCCACCCGGCCCCCGCAACCACCCGCCGGCGCCCCCTGCTCGCAGCCTGCCGTGCACCTGCCACCCAGCACCCCACCCTCCCCCTCGCTCCAGATCCGCTCCACGCACTCTTTCCCGGAGCGTCCCCCCCCCCCCCTCCCGCCCTGCCTTCACCACGCGCACCACCACTGTGCAATTATTGCCTCACCCCGTAGAAAAATGCACACAGGCGCGCACCTGCGACATCCGCCACGGCCCCTCTACTCGCACACCGCACACTCTCCTGCGATTGATCACGCCACGGATTCGACTCGGATCAGAGGGTATAACCGGGATGCAGTACCGCCCACGAGGAGTTCCTTGAAATTCGAGTCCTCCAAGCTCTTGCTTTGGGACAACGTAGCATGTGTGCTGGTCAGCCTGCGGAGGCCAGCCCCATACCGTTCCCCGAACACCACCATAACGTTTGATTTTCGGGTGTATGCCTAGCGTCGACAGCGGAGGAGTGCGGGATCCCATCCTCACGGGTAGTCATACGACAGCAAGGGCATGCTATAGGGTGCTATTGTAGTGGCGCGTGGGATGGCCCCACGAGTCGTCCCGTTCTTAGGACCAGACCCGTTCACGCGCCACGGACTAAACTCCACACATTTAGGGATGGGCAGCTGAGATTGGGCGGGTAAACGCTGTGTGATACGTACGAGGCTGAGAGTAGACATAAGGCGTTGAAATGTTTGACTGAATACTGGGGATCAAATAGAGAACATACGTTCAGTGAACAACCGTAATGACAGTGGGATGATATACTTTATACACAGTGGGGGATGACGAATAGACACATGTCCACAACCCAAGCCATGAGCGACTCCACGAACCTCCGACGCAGGAGTGAGATTAAATTGTACCCTGCGAACAGGCACAGATTAAAGAGAACGGCCTATGCCAAGCAACATAAAGGAATACCTATAGCCGCCACGTTTGTATGATTCCTGATAGAATTTGGCACTATCCTACAAGTCCAGGGGAGGCCCTCAGTAACAATTAAGCATCAGTGACGGTCTCAGTCATTCAAAGACGTAAAAAGTACTATGGTTATTCAAGAGAGTGGAGAAACTATTTGTGGAATAGTAAATCCTTGGAAATGTACATGGTTTTAAGAAGAATAGGTGAGAACAAGGGCACCAGGCACCAGACAAACGGATCATCACACCAAGGAACTCAGGAAGCACATGGTTTAAAGAAGAATAGGTAAGAAGGAATAGTAAATTCTTTCTAATAGTAAATGATGGATTAGCCCAATGAAATGATAAACTTACCGTCATCAAACCAAGGCACTCAGAGCACAGACAAAAGATGGTTTTGGTGACGCATTGCATTAAAGCTGCTCTGATAAAGGTCTCATCTCCCCAATCATCCAAAACCCAATAGCTAATAAGGCCTACTATATAAGAATTTAACATAAAGTTGATGTGAACACAAAAGAATAAAAATGAGATCAAAAGATTAGCAGCAGTATGGATGGAACAAACCTCGCTAACAAGAATATACATAAAAATAGAAAGCAAAGCATCAAAACTCCTAAACAAGAGTCCCAGGTATGCCCAAAGTTGCGATCAATTATGGAGTCACCTACAACAGCTTCTAAAAGGCTTTCAGCGTTCAGTGTTCGTAGATCTAAAAGAAAGACAACAAGGTCATACAGCGAAATTAGAAGATATAAGGGAGACGGTGATCACACATCCTAATATGATTCTACAAATCATCATACATTTAAACAGCAGACAAGTATAAAATAGACAAATTTAAATTCTAATATCATCGAGGGGGCAACTATAGTAGAAGTAGCAACTAGTGGCCTTTCATTATAATCCACATTCTAGAAGTAGGCAAAACTATGCAACTACAATAACAACCACTCACATTTTTTGTTACACTTCACACTCACATCAATCAGTCACACACTCGCATCACTCACACCCAAAAACCACTACCAAACCACAAACAACCAAACTAATACAAAATCTAAAACACTATCACCATCAGTCCAAACCATCATAGGTCGCACACAGTCAACCACACATTCAGTCCCACCCTCCCTCCCCCCTCATCACTCAGTCACAGAGTCACCATCAGGATAAAAATCTCACACACACACAACACACCACACACTACTAACTCACGCACCACCATCAGTCATGTGCACACAATCAGTCCTACAGTCACACAGCAGTCACATCACAATCACATGTCACACTCACCCACTACCACTCACTCACACTCACCTAATTCACTCAGTAAAACAATCAAAACAAAAAGCAAACAAAAACAACACACCAAATCAACAAATATGACTACCAAATACCCAACAAACAAAATCAATACCAAAACAATAACAAAAGGACAAAAAAAAAACGACAACAAAAAAAAATACAAACTAAAGGAAAAATAACAATAAAATAAAACCAAAAAACATAACTATAAAATCGAAAACATAGCTCAAAGCGAAGCCACTAAAAAACACCTCAAAACCCCTAGAAATCCCCACCAAAAATCGCCTACAAAAACCCTAGAACTCACCAACAACGTTTATAACTAAGATCCACAACATATTCCAATTGCATTCGTTAATAGATTTCGTATTTACAAAACAAAATCAGCAAATTTTACTTACGTTAAAACTAGATCTACAACATTTCATTCTTCAATTTCAAAAAAAAATCATAGATCTAAGATCGAGCTCTAAAACAACAAAAAAAATCGATAAGTGAAATCAATGATAACCCCCCCCCCAGAGTTAGAGAAGCCAATTTAGTACTCCTTTCCTGAAAGCCCATTCCAGGCATTTCAACTTCAGCTAGCTTATTCAAGCTTCCAAAGTCTGCTATTGTTGGGAGAAGAGGAGACGGAGAGAAGAGAGAAGAGGAGACGAGAGAAGAGAGAAGAGGGAGATTAGAGAAAGAGGAGACGAGAGAAGAGGAGACTAGAGAGAAGAGGAAGACGAGTAGAGAAATGAGAGGGATAGGGTTAGGGTTAGGAGGGAGAAAGAATAAAAAAATTGGTGGGTTTTGGTATTGATAAGTACTCGGTTTGGGTTGGCTTTTGATTTTTGTTGAATTTGTTATTTCTGCGTTATAAACGCAGCAAATAAAAAAAACGACTGCAGCAAAAAAATAACCGCAGAAATTTACATGTGTATCATCAACCAACTATTGTTGAGTTCTTTAAAAATCTCAAAGAAACGCAGACAAATGTGGCGTAGCAAAATCCAATTTTTCTACTCGTGATGCTAGGTCATGCCTGAGTTCTAGTTTAAGGAAGTCAAACCATGGTCATTTTCAAACTATAATCAAGTAAACTATGAGTCAAAGGACTTAGCTCAAAAGCGTTCAGGAAGTACTCTTACTGTCCCTGGACATTCCGAATTCAAAATATCTTGGATAATCCTCAACAATGTAAGTGAAGATCCTAGGTTCACTAACAAACTACTTCAAGCCAATTGCCAACGTGACTAAAATGTTGAAAACTCTCACCATCAAGATGGAGACCTAAGAAAAAGAAAGGGACCAACCATCAAAGATTTTGAAAAGATTGTGAACAGTATCAATGATGAAGATACTTATGTTGACCTCATGGGCTCGACCCGTGCTTGGTGGAACACTCCCGAAAGTTTCGATTGAGGACTTGCCCGAATTCAAATCAACTAACAAACCCTCGGTTCGTCCTTAGGGGGTTCAAATTTTATTGGATACGAGAAGGTGGATTCAAAAGCGTCCAAGATCTTTCCCTTTCTTGGAACCCGTTTTCCAAAGGGTTATGTCTCTTCCTACAAGGAAACCAAAACATGGAGGACATCTTCATGCCTATTACTCGATACAAGTGAACACTCAAGCATGAATTTCCCCAACGTGAAAATAAGATTTCAGGCAACAAGAGAAGAAGGTCACCCCCTACCTAGCTCATTGGACAGAAACCGCGTGCTCAAATGGAAACTACTCCTCCCGAAAGGAGATGGTAAGATCTCATTTAAACGATTGCCCGTATACAAGAACACCTTAACTTACTTGGGGTTGGAAAACATTCAAGGAAATCTACACATTGGTATGAAATCGAAGAGATAACGTGCTCAAGGCAAAAATTGGAAACAATAGCTATAAGAGGGATTACAGGAATAATCTTCGAAAGAGGATGAGTAAAACCTATGAGCAACATTCAAGATCGACGTGAAAGAACGACATCTGAGCAAGCGTTTAAGTTTCCTTATTTAGCTCGAGTCGGAGGATCCTCCGCCTAGCAATTTATGTTTCTTTTCTTGTCACATGTTGAAATCTATGTCATTAGGATAGGTCGTATCACCTGTTAGCCTTTCTTTGTACTTTGTTATTAATAAAATTTCCTCTGGGAGGGTAGCGAGGCAGGGGCGTGAAAGGACGGCAGCAGTGTTTGAAAAGAAAAATCAAGGAAAAAGGCAAAAAAATGAGGCTATGGGACAGCTCGAAAAGCCGCAAAAAGGCAAAGAAAACCAGGGCTCCCACACCAGCAGGGGCCGGCGAGTAACAGGAAGGCAAACCGCATCCCGCACAGCGAGGGAAGTCAGGAAAGTAGGCGAAGAACGGAGTTCCTGTCGGAGTGGGATATAGAGGGGAGAGGTGTGTTTAAGTTAGGAAGAGGGAGCGGAGATAGGGGGGGGACGGGTGTAGGACACAAGGTAAAGCGGCGACACGAAAGCGGTAGTTGTTGAGTCGCGTATTCGTTTGTACAGTCTTATGCTGCTTAACGTCGTCTCGAGATGGTGATAAAGTGGCGAGCAGAGAGGAGCATTCGGTCAGTTGGGTCTGAGATGAGGGGATGTAGGGGGGTCGGCCATAATGGTGTGCTAGAAGGCCCATTGGGCGCGTAGACAAGATAACTATGTTCTCTCGACACTTTCTCTTCTGTCTTCCCGCCAATTTTTTGATTTTTGGTATATCATCTATATCATTTTCGTCCCCTCTCCTTTCCAGTCTTTCCTCTTGATACGTTTTTCTTCTCTTTTTGTTGTCTGCGTAGCTGTTCACGTGATGGGATCATATGGGAGCGGAGGTGGAGGCGAAATAAGAAAAAAATGGTGGATCCACTCCGTGTCTCGGACCCCGTGGTTCTAGCCCCCCAGCCACAGCACCTCGCCCACCCTCTCCCTTCACCTTTCCCATCCCAGGTCCCCTCTTGTGCATCTCTACTTCCCCCTTCTTCTCCCCGTAACTTTAGGCCCCCTCCCAACTTCCCCTTTTCCTTTCTCCTTTCCACCCCACCCCCCATCCCGCGATGGCATCAGAAAGGGGCTGATAAAACCAACCGCTTGCCACTCCCCGTCCCTTCCCCTTGATAGAGCCTCGACAGAAAGGAAGCGGTGCAGTAGAGAATCCTCGTCCGACACCACATATTAGCAGAGTTGGCATAGCATCAGGGGAGAAACGACACTCTGATTCGCGCAGCCGTGTAGCGAGAGGCAGGAAGAAGTCTAGTAGTACAGTAGTGTTTAGTCAAGTCAGGGAACAGTGAGGCACCGATGAGCACCCAATGAACAGAGAACGCAATAGAATGAACTGCGTCGCCTGACAAAGCCAGGTGGTGCGGCTTGACGTTGCACAAGTCATCGAGGGACCACACGCAAACTGTACATAGAATCCCCCCCCATTTTATTAACTACGATAGTTTGATTCCTTAGGATACATAGGTAGCTCTCACCTTGATGCCGACCATATCAATAAAATTAATGAGGTCTATCCATGAACTTCGAAGCACAATCTTTAGTAAAGCTATGACATAGTCTCGAGTCGAACCCCTTCTCTTAGACTACTACATATAATCCTTTCACCATATCCACACTTGAGTCACACATTTGACCAATTTTGTTTTTGATCCTTCGTTTTTCTTCTGACGTACCCTTAGGCGACTCTTCTCTTCCTCCTTATCCTCGTGATAATAACAGGAGATGTATTGTGTGTGACAGTAACGCAAGACGAGGAGAGGAGACGCGGATAAAGCGGGGCACCAAGTCATGACATTGTCATCTCTCCCCCCCCAGTAATTTGGGGGCTGGCACGTCTAAAGAGTCCCCAATCTCTCACATAAAGACACAATGTTCAAAAGCACATGGACAGAAAGGACTCCTTTCCAAGGCTTTGGGGCTTTATCATCAAAAGATTGATCCCATATTTTGACTTAACTTAAAGCCAAAGTCATAAACTATGCATTACGTTAACCTAAAGTTTCATTCGCCGATCATACAAATGCTTCATCATGCCCAATTCATATGACATGAGGTTATTCTCTTATGGAAAATCGATGGATCAAGTCGGACTCTATCGACATCCAAACAATCAATGGGGGCTCACACATTCACAAGGGTTCTCATTCACCCTTCTCAATCCTATCTTAAGGAAGCAATATCTCAAGTGACCAATTGCACTATCTACCAAAGGTGCATGATGGCCATTTTCTCTGGATATGCTGAGTCCACCATAGAGGTTTTTATGGATGATTTTTCGTTGTGGTCCCATCTTTGACTCATACCTTATGAAACTTGTAAATATGCTAAAAGATGTCAAGTGGTGAACCTTGTACTAAATGGGAAAAAATCCATTTCTGGTGATGAGGGGAATTGTGTCGGGCATGTGGAGCGTTGTGAGAAGGCCGAGACGTGAACAGGGAAGAGAAGGCGATCGAAGTTGATCGGTTAAAATTGAGGTCATTGCGCGCCTTCCACCCCCCCACCAATGTCAAAGGGGCGCGAAGCTTTCTTGGACACGCGGGTTTTTAACCCCCCATCGGTTCATTAAGGGATTTTTCAAAAATCTCAAAGCGCTCACTCAAATTTTGGTGAAAGATTACCCTTTGGTTTACTAATGATTGTTGCAAGCTTTTGCATAGGTTGAGACTGTGTTAATATCGGCTCCGATCATCCAACCACCAAATTGGCGGGCTCCCTTTGAACTTATGGGGTGATGCCTCGAATTTTGTCGTGGGTCTGTGTGGGGACAAAGGAAGGAGGAAGTGGCATGCAATTTACTACAAAACGTAAAAACTTTAGGATGAAGCACAAGGAAACTATGCAACTAATGAAAAGGAGCTTCTGTATGTTCATGCCATGGAGGAAGTTTAGAGTCCTCTTGGTGGCTCAAGGTCATAAATTTCCACGGATTCATTAGCTTTCAAGTATCTTCTATCCAAGGAAAGATGAAAACCCAAAATGGTTAGATGGATCTCTTGCTACAAGATTGTGACATGAAATGTGCGAAAAAAAAGGAGCTGGAAATGTAGTGGCCGACCCCTCTCTCTTTTCCCCTCCCCCCCCTTCCCCCCTCCCCCATGGCTACCTCTTAACTGAAGTGAATTGACTCCATGCCCATTGATGACTCATTCCAGATGATCAACTCTTTGCAATGGTTCAAACTCCGCTCCTGGTTGCGGATTTGCAACTATTTTTCTTGTAACAACTCCCTCAAGACCTCACTACAACAAAGAGAAGGTATGTGTTTCGGACAGAGATTGGAAGTGTTATCAACATGTGTCCACTCAGCACTATTGTGGAGGGCATCTGAGCCGGCTAACAAGACTATAGGCAAGGATTTGCAAAATGGCTTCTTTTGGCCAAACATGTTTAGGGATGTATGGGGAGTTGTGAAAGGTGTGACGGATTTCAAAGGACAGGGAATATCTCTAGGAGGAATGAAATGTCATCTTAACAAACATTCTTGAGCTGAATTATTTGGGCCCAAACTCTTATGGGAATGAGTACATTTAGTTGCTGTGGATTACCTCTCTAAGTGGGTGAAGCAATCGCATTCCCACAAATGATTCCAAAAGTGGTGATTAAATTGTTCAAGGATTTGTTTTTCCTAGATTTGGGGTCTTCGCGCCATACATAGTGATGGGGGGATCACATTTTCAAAACAGATCCTTCCAAGATTACTATGGTGTTGAAGCAGAAGGTCGCTCCAGCATACCATCCGAAACGAGTGACAAGCTGAAATTTCGAATAGGAAATGAAGTGATCTTTAGAAAAAGAAGGGTGATAGATCGAGAAAAGATTGGTCCTACGACGAAATGATGCTTTATGGGCATATCCGAACCGCCCTTTAAAACCCAAATTAGCACTACCCCGTACAGCTTGTGTACGAAAAAATCATGTCACCTCCCCGTGAGTTAGAATACAAAGCACTTGGCAATTAAGCTGTGGAATTTTGATCTACAAGCGGTGGGAGAAAAGAGAATTGCTTGACTTGCTCGCCCTTAGAGGAGATAAGAAGGATGAATATGAAAATTCAAGAACTACTAGAGAGAATGAAGGCGTGGCATGAGAAGATTATTATGAAGGTGAAATTCAAAGTAGGCGAGAAGGTTTTGCCTGCACAACTCTCGCTTAAAGTTGTTCTGGGCAAGCTACAAATCCAGGTGGGTGGGCCCGTTTGTGGTAGAGATGTGACCTTCTTAGGGCCGATTGAGTTCGAAGAATAAAGAGAACAATTCAAGGTGAATGGACAAAGGTTGAAAATTTATTATGATGGTTTGATGATTGAAAATCTCATTCCATAATTATTCATGAGTGAGGTGGTTTCGCTTCGGAGTAGTGATGCTCCGAAGGGCGTCAAGAGTGACGTAAAGAAGCGCTTCCAGGAGGCAACCGGTATAAGTTTAAACAAGGGGGGGGGGGGTAAGAAATAAGAGGAAGCAGAGCAGGAAAGTCGACACGTCCGTGTGAGTCAAAACACGTTAGTGTCTCAAGGTTCAGGCGAAACAGAAAAACAATTCTTGTTTTCAGGAATTGAATCAACGGAAGCACTCCGGGTGAAAAAAAAACAAAACACAAACACGACCGCTGTGGTGGACACGTCCGTGTTGAAACAAACACTGACCGTTTTGGTGGACAGTCCGTGTTGATCTACAGACAAACGCGCCTATTAGTTCTTAGGAGTCTTGTGATCCTCCCCTCTCAAAACCCACGACCCCCCCCCCCCACACACCTTCTCTATCTCATATTCTGCCTCACTCTCCTTGCTCACTGTCACCATTATCATCATATTTCTCTATTTATTCCATCCTTCTTATTATATTTCACTTAGTTTCATCCCTTCACTTTTTTCTCTCTCCACTCACAAATTTCACCATAAAAACCCAAAACCCTAACTTTA
This sequence comes from Suaeda aralocaspica, assembly GCA_016808085.1. Lineage (NCBI taxonomy): Eukaryota > Viridiplantae > Streptophyta > Magnoliopsida > Caryophyllales > Amaranthaceae > Suaeda > Suaeda aralocaspica. Next base: position 372,494 of record PYUH01003978.1, read on the forward strand.
AATCAATTGGGGGTTTTATTTTGATCAGCTTTGGGGTGATTTGGATGGCCAACTTTATCAGTCTTGGGTTCTAAGGGCTACTACAAGTGCAAAAAAGTCTTAGTGGGTAAAAATCTTCTTCATTAATCTTACCCTATACTTGTGGATTTTTTCTTTAATTTTACTAATCCTTACTCTTGTATCAGTTAATTGTTGACAAATTGTGATTATTTGGTATTGTTGTGTGGAATTTATCCATTTTGGTGGTATTGATTTTCTAATGAGTTGTGGTTTCTGTTAGTCTTCATAGTTGTTTTGTCTCTTGGTATTCCATCTAGTTGCTTCTTTACTTAGACCCCTTGTTTTGACATTGATATGCGCAAGGCGGAACGAACCCCGTAAACACTCATCCGTAGCCTTCGAACCCCCCCCGGGCCCCTATCCCCTTTGGCCCCACCAAAAGGGGGACACCCTAGGGATTAGTTAGAGACCAAGAATACTTGCCCAAAATTTCTTGAGGCTATGCAAGGCCAATTCGGCCAACCCCATTCTTGATGTTCACACCTCCCAAGCAATATATGTGAGTTGGCAATGTGCCTGTTTCATCAAGTAGGTTGGATTAAGAGAGTGAACCTCCATGCCTAACATACAAGCGGCTGGACCCTAAAATCTTGTCCACTCTCACAGTCCTTAACTCAGAGGGGAGTGGCCAACCCCGTAAATCCTTTTCCAATTAATGGGTGGACGTTACACTAAGAATGTCGGCCAAATTAATGATGCTTTCGGTAGGCCATAGGGGGGTCGCATTAGCCCTCGGGTCTATAAATCTAGGAAATTCGACCTGCACATTTAGAGCCAAATTACTTACGTTTGACTATGTCCCCACACGGTCCAGGTACAGCCTTAGAAACCCTAGTTTTCGTATCACACATCAACTCTTAGACAGTACATCTATGCTGAGGGGATAGTTTGGGGTGTTTCAGAGCAAGAGGCTTTATTTTTGTGTTCCAGGATGAGGGGATAATCGGCGTGAACCCAGGGCTTGGCTTATCGATCAGTTACAGTATGTCTTTGTAGCCTAGTGGTGCCATCACTATTGGTGGCATGGTTACTATTATGGCTCTTTCTATGGGTATCGATGTTGTAGGTTGCAGGTAGATCCAGGCGAGACCACGGACCAAGCACCCTTTGTCTTCCCTACATTGTCTTGAAGATCGAGCAGGAGGTGGGCGGTATTTGAGGAAGGTCGGGTTAAGGACTAGCCATTTCCCGGACCCCGAAAAACACCACCCATCTATGATGAGAGGAATGGTGTTTGAGCTAAGGCTGTTCGCAATCGGATCGATTCGGTCGGTCCGAAATATCGGATATTCCGACTTTCAGATATCCTAAATTTATAGATCGGATAATCGGATATCCGCTGATTCCGAAGTCCTTTTGTAGCCTTGTTTGCCTCTATTTTGCTGTGGTCTTTTGGAATAAAATGAATATTGAAGGGGTTTTAAACTCCAAAATAAACAGTAAATTCAACCAAAAGCAAGTTAATTACATTTACAAACATGATTACAAATATAAAAAGTTCTCAATCTACAATATAAAAAGTCAAATTCGAAAGGATACCAAAATGCCAACAATTAAAACTATGAAAAATGTCAAATTACAACAAACATTACCTTCAATAACTTAAAGTGTCCAACGATTTCATTATCCGATGAATTAGGTTGCTCCATCATCAATCTTTCACACTACAATGCAGGAAATTGCTAATAGAAAAGAAGTAGATAAACTATCAAGTAAATATGAAAAACAAAAACCAACAACAACACAATAATAAGACTCATAAGAATAATAAGAGAATAATAATAATCATAATACTAATAATAATAATAATAAGAATAATAATAATAATAATAATAAAATATGAATCATAATATAATAAGAAGAATAATAATAATAATTAATAATTAATAATAATATCTAATAATAATAATAATAATAAACTACTAATCATAATTAATTATAATAATAATAATAATAATAAATACATAATAATAATAATAAAAGAATAATAAGAATATAACAATAACAATAATAATAATAATAATAATATGAACATCCTTCTTCTAAATTCTCCCATTCAAGAAAACTTCTTCTATCACAAGGGGAAAGTTAGCTCTACGCCCCCAATCCGCACCACAAAGATAAGAGGTGGAGGACGAACCATGCTGGAGTCAAAGAAGTGTTGAATCATCAAGTATACGTCCTCAATCTAAAAGCGAACTCCGAATCTACTGTAGAGATGAATAGCAAGAACATATCGAGCCGATAAGCAAGAATGGGCACGTCTTAACTGATCCTTCCACGCAAATAAGATATCAAATGTTTTATCTTGAGTCCAGATCATCACTAAATACTTTTCTACTCATCATTCGATAACAAGGTGCCTATTACCTATTCCCTATTCAAACTCATCAGTCATAAAATCCTCAAATCCATCACCACGTTGCCATCTTGAGTTCAAGATACTCAAATGAGCTTTTTTCTTTGATAGGTTAAGTGAGAAGGGAACATGGGGGAATGCAAACAAAATCGATTAAAGTATTTTTTCTTTTCTCGTATAATCTTTGCCACCAAGAAAGTACTTGCAACTCAGTATAAGACTTGCACAGCCCATCCACATAGTCATCTTACGCCTGGATCAAGGGTAATGCAATAAACATTCAAAAATATTGAGGTTATTGGACTTCCTCATTACTTGTAATGTTCAAACTTAATTTGCTTATCCATGTTTGTATGCTTTCAACCTCACTAGTAACAATATTTGTAAAAACATTTACCAACACCAAATGCAATCAAAAAATAAGTTATTAAAAACCATCATAAAAGTCCAGGCAATCTCAAGGTAGCAGCATCATAGAATATTTCAAGAAGGCTAAAGGACATCAACTTTATCAATTCTTCTCTTCGAGACACCCCATACATTTTTTAAGTTCTCTCACACATGCACTTTCCTTGGAATCAAGTTAGTGAAGGCAAGTGAACTTAGTAGCCGACTCAAGCATTAATAAGTGTATTCCATGCGTTCACACATCTAACAAAACTAGACTCTTAGTCTCTAACCCCTCCCCAATTGACAATGCTTTAAACTTTGAAGTAGAGCGGGAGAAGACCTAACTATCTCACAGAACCACGAATTTTCAATGGCTTTATACGAGAGGACGCCCCTTCCTCCGTCTCCCCCCCCCTCTCTCGTCTCGCCACCACCGCCACCGTGCCTCTTGTTAATCCACTCAAACGACCACTGTTCCGTCGACATGGTGTGGAGTGCTAAAGCACCCTTCCCACCAGACCATCCACTCATCTTTTCCACCTCACCGCTTTCGCGGCGCGGGCACGCAGATAGCGCGGAGCCACAAAGACTGCATGATCGACACTGAGCAGACCCTGACACCGAACAAAGACCTGATAGCATCTTTGAACTCGAGCTCCCACCAGTAGGACTGCACTACCGCATAAACTTCTGGTAACACCCGAATGACCACCGCAGTGAGAAAGAGTCACTCACATCAGTGCTCTTCTGTGTGACGTGTAGAATACACACGGTGAGTAGGTATACTCCTTTTCCCCACCCTTGTACAAAAAATTGATCTTTAGTCAATCAGGCAACGTTCCCTGCCCCCCATGTGTGTTCCACACACATAACCGTTGTGCGTGACGCAGTGGGCACATGTAACTAAATTTGTCCAGAAGGTCCATATATGACTGTAATTCTTACCCTAGAGGATAGTTGTTTGAAAAAGTTTTTTAGTGTTTCCCTTTCTCAATAATAACTTATAAAATCTCTAGTGATGGTAGTAAGTGAAGGAACAACAATTCGTGGATTCAAAGAATTACAAACTACACAAAAACCCTCACGCTATATAAACCTAAAAGGAACTCATCAACAATAACCATTTAGCAAGTACTTCTAGCACATCTTGATAAATTCCCAATACAATGGAACATTAACAAATCCGTTGTACCATCTTCCTTTGATTGTTGAGGATGAAATTAAACTAGTTTGTTCTTATCCAAATTTGGCTCATATTTTTACATCTTTCAAATGATTTTTGCAAAGTGTAGTACCTTTATTAGGATCACAAACCAATCAAAGTATACATATAAAACATTTAGCATGATTAAGATTATCCTTAAGACGTCATAATTGCTCCATGTGGTTGATTTTTTCCCTTTGTTTAGAAGCATTGACTTCGGTGGGAGTGGTGGCTTTTCATCTAGTTGGGATGATGAGCCTTTTCGTTTATTTGATGTTTGGAAAGTCTCCTTCGCAACTTTTGCAAATTTCGGTTGTCACTTTCTTCCTCATTATATGGAGGATCTTCTTTGTCTAGATCATGCTTCCCGAGAAAGCCCTAACAATTAAAAAATAGAAACAAAAAAAATAGTCAATAACATAAACAAAGTTCAGCATATCACCAATAAACTAGTTATTTGAAAATATGGTCTAAAGTCTTACATATGTAAAAATTCAATATGGGTATTGCCATTTTTTGAACCCTCCTTTTTCGGCCGTAAATGCTGGTGGGTTGATTATCAAAGGAGAAGGCTAAGCATTTAAACTCAGTACAAAAAAAATTAACAAAAATATTGCCGATGAAGTGATAAAAACCTGGATCGCATTATTTAGACAAGTAGATCACAGGTTTCAAGAGAGAAAAGTGAATACCTGAGAGATGCAAGCTAAGCATACAGAAGTATACTGAAAAATATAAAATTAGAGGTTAAAGTTTCTTTCTTTAAGTTTTGTATGCTATTTCACGAATAGGTGACAACAGAAATCTATGCAGCTGAAGCACTAATAGGAGAAGTTTAGCATCCTTTGGTTGGTTTAGTTATAACGTTCAGTTAAATTTTTTATCCATTTGTTCTGAAAGTTGCCATGATGACAGTATCTTATGTACAGTTATTTTTTCTCAAGTCAACCCCCACTAGTATTTTGGATTTGTAAATGATCAGAGGACATTATTATTCTTCTTCTGAATCCTTCAAAACTTAATAATTTTTCACCCAATTTGGGTTTTTCTTTATTCTTTCAACCCAGAAAAAAACAAATTTTCATAAAGTTGTTCCTTTTCAAAATTTATGGCGATTTTGATGTTAATTTTGGCTTATGTTTTTGGGTGTAAAACCAGCATATGATAGCATATAATAACTCAGCAAAAACTCAGAATTTTCGAATATGTCATTCATGAACATTAATTTTTGATTTCACCAAAGTTCAAAAATTTAAAACAGTTGATTTCGATTTTAGAATTTTCGAATTCAATTACATCAAAAAAGAGTAAAATATTAAAACAACAACCAATCAAACAAAAACATTAAATCATCACTCAAGTTCAATTGAATGAACAAAAAAAATAATAGAGCGAACAAAATAATGCCGAAAAAATTACATCATTTGAATTAGAAGGGTGACGGAGATAAAGGGCCGCGTGTAGGTGAAAAGGGAATTAAGGTTAGGGTTTTGAGTAGTGAGAAGTGTGAAGGTGGAATAGGGTTAGAGTTTGGTTAGTGAGAAGGGAACTTGGAAGTTGTGAAGAAAGGTGAGGGTGTGAGTGGGATGAGTGAGGCTGTGAGCCAATTCAACTAGAAGAAAAAAAAAACCATTGGATTTCAGTCGTCGATATTGACGGATCAGAAATTGTGATCTGTATTGATCCGACAAATGTTTGAGAGGTATCGATCTGACTGATCCGAAATTGAAAATGTAGTTTTGATCCGATTTATGCGGACAATCAGCGAGCTAGGGCGGATTAGTCAGATCGGATAGTTTGAACAGCCCTAGTTTGAGCCGATTTCCATGTACCCCTGATTCTGAGGAGGGAGATGATCGATGGAGCAGGATGCTCCACACACAATCTCAAAACCGCTGGCTTACAAGGAAGTTGGTGGGACCACATGCTGCCTTAAAGATAGAGTCCGGGTACACTTCGAATAGATATGGGGGAATGAGGGCGTTCCCATGAGACGGACCACGGTATTCGGCCAAATGCAGAGCAGTACGGTCATATGTCCATTGAGTTCGGGGTTAAGCGCTGACATGCATCGTTACTCTCTGGGAGGTTCTAGCCTAAGCCTAGGTATGATTAGACCCTTCTTCGGCATTGAGGCCGCCAAGCCACCCATACCCTCACCATATTTTTTTTGTTATATCCTGACATGAAGACATTGTAGATGAGAGCTTGGTGGAGGGGGGGGGTGCTATATAGCTGTTTTGGGGTTGCTGACAGTGGCGTTTTTTAGTAGTTAGGTGTTAGTGTTTCATGGTTTCATTGATCCCATTTTTGAAAAATTCAAAGTAACTTCACTACTTTTTATCCTAAAACCAATGCATAGTAATTATAGAGCATTTAGTTATTTCTTAGTTTAGTTTGTTTCCTTAGTTTTTTTTAGAGCATCTTTTCTATCTTAAATCCCAAATGCAATAGCAACTATAGCAGCAATGGAGTCTATTCTTAGTTTAGTTGTTTTCTTTCCTTATTTTTTAGAGCATTTAGCTTACTTTTGAGCATCAAATAAAAAAAAAAGAAAGGACTAAAACTCCAAAGATATTTTTATTATATATATTTTTTCTTTTCTAGGATCTTTTAGTTTAGGATAAATTTCCTTATTATGTAAGAGAGGTTATTAGCTAACCTCTCTTCTCGGGTATTTCAAGTCTTACCTCGTTTTGAAAGGAAGTTCAAAAGTCTCGATTCTTGAAATGACTACCGCTTATAAAATTGTGGAAATTTTTATCGGTTAGTCCTCCTTACTTATATAACACTATGGTGATCTTTTGAACATGGTGATGTGATTTGGGCCTTCATGCATATTTTACCACCAACTGGTTAGTTTGCCTTTTTTTTTTGTTTTTTTTTTTTTTTTGTTTGTTTGTTTTTTTTTGTTTATTTTTTTTTTTTTTTTTTATTTCATGAGGTCTGATAATTTGCCCTTGTTATGGGTATCTAGATCAAGAAGTTGAACTGCGAACTATGAGTATCGTGTTTAGTTCCCACTTTGCGCTCCTTGACAAACAGGCTTCTTTTCATATTTTGTCTTAGGAATCCAACTATTAGGTTATTTGTTTTATTTATGTTGTTCTTTTCTTTTCTTTCTTCCACAACGGGTATACTCCTTTGTTGCCCCTTGTTTACCTTGACTCTTTCTCACTAACTCACATTCAAACCTCGGCTTCAACAGACGTGAATCATGTAGATAGTGAAGCTCGTGTATCACTTTGTCTTTGTCCTTGATACTTAATTTTCATAAAAAAAAAGAGAAAATAAAAAAATGTTAGTGGAAGGAAATGTGAGAAGTAAAGAAGTTAAAAATAAGTTAGTTAGAGAATAAGGTAGTTCTGTGAGACATTTTGGAGTAAATTAGCTTTATTATCCATTTTCCAAATGTTCATATATGTCTTATGATGAGACTTGCCTCATTTTGATGGTTATGTTGTGACTCGATTTCTCCACCTCTTTATCTTGTCAACTGACTTAGGTGGAAAATCGACGAGTGTTTGCTTTGAGGTAGTTGCTATTGTAAAAGAAAGCGTAAAGTTTCTATCGAGTTGTAAATGCTTCACTTAGGTTTACGCCACAAATTGTCACACTTTCAACTTTCACCTTACCTCAAGCCCCCATCACAACCTCAAAGACCGTGCGAGACCGAGAGGAAGGTGAATAGGCTACTGACTGATATCTTTCACTTATTCAAGCTTATTGAGAGATGATTTACAAGTGTGAGTAGGGATGGGTCATGGGTACAAGGACCTGCCCCAGACCTGCGGACCCGCCCCATTTCTTAAGGTATGGGTCTAATTTTCTTAGATCCAATGGTTTGGGGGCGAGTTGGGTCTGGGTCTAGGAGCAAATAAATAGCGTTAAATCTGGGTCCCAATATCTAGACCCAGACCCGACCCATGGACCCATCGTTATTTTTTTAATATAATATAAACTTAGGAGTAGGGTTAGGGACAATAACAGTACAAACTTCAAATCTCACTCATACTCACTTATTCTTCAGCCGTCAGTCCTCTCACTCACTCAATCTTCCTTAAATCTCTGTAAATATCAAATCATTTCCTTCTTGAAGTCTTTACAAACTCAGAGGAGACATGACTAAGACTTTGATAGTTTGGGTTTATAACTTATCAACTCTTAATTCTTTGAAAGATCTTGAGTATTGTTTGTATATCGGATCTATTTGTTTCATTAGTTTAATTAGATGATTTATTTTGTTTTGGTGAATTGGGTCGAAGTTCGAAACTCATATGATTAATTTGTTTAATATGAACTCATATCATACTCGTAATTCATCTAAACTCACTCATGTGGGAAGCAAAAAATTCACTCGTATTATCTTATCTCTTATTTACTGCTGTCAAAAATTGCAAAAGGGTCCAGTTATGTGTCAACCAAATATTTGAAAAAACCCCAAATTTTTTTGTTTTTTTTAAAAAGTTGATTGTAACACCGAAAACTTATTAAAGTGTCAAAATTAAAAATTAAATTAATTTTGAGTTAAATATTCATAAATATGGCTCAATATAATTAAATTTAGCCTTTAAATTAAAATATCCAAATTAATTAAATCATTTGGGTCATAATTACATTATTGGGCCGCTATATTATTAGTCCAAATAATGTTTATGCGGCCAAAAAGACTACAAAACTTCAAGTCATCAGAAGAGTCAAGCCCACTTCTCGAATCCAAGATGGAGGTCAAAAATCTCCGTATAAATACCCGTCCAACACCTCAAAAGGTGGGAGGAATTCAGTTGGAAAAAAGTCAATCGAAGACATCCAAAGAATACAAAACTCTCTCTGTTAGTAATCAACAAGCACTACAAAAATTGTGGCCGATGTTAGGAATACTCAAAACACAGTCAGAGTGACATTTGAAGTCGGTCAACCCCACTCAATTTGGTTGACAGTAGCAGTGTCATCCTTTGGTTGACGTCGCCAGGTGTCGGTCTTTGAGTTGACGTCAGCATGTTAGATTGGTTGACGTCGACAAGTGTCATCTCCTCCCCCCGTTCCCCCCCCCTAGCAGTAGAACAGAATCAGAAGACTAGTTATTTTCTATAAACTGTTTACAAGATTGTACCATATCAAATTATAATAAACTATAATTGGTGTACTTAACTTCTTGTCGTTGACTTGGACTTGAAATGTAAGTGCAACAAATTTCTGCACGCTCGGTGGGACCATCTCTGCTTCTCATTCTGTTTTCAAACACTTAAAAAAAAAGTAAGGAAATGGCTTTCCAACAAGGCATTTCAAGTGCTGAGAGAAAGAGTCTGTCAATACTCGACGACAATCAGCAAGCCTCGGTGAAGTCATTGGAAATCCGAACAGTGGACATTTCACCAGGGGCAATGAAAGAGCTGCAGTAGTTGCTGCGCAATATGCATGCACAGCGGTAGCTACAAAGTACGCAATATAGCGTTTGTGAGGCTGCTTTGGAGGCACTTAAACACATCTTAAAGGCGCGCGTGAGTCTCCATGCCTTGGTTCTCAAACTCTACCATGAAACATACAAGTTCAATTTCCATGTGGACACAAACGATTGTCATTGACTTCTTTCCAAGGAGCCAAGACAAATTGGATGTTGACAAGAAGAAAAGCGTAGTCGTCACACTAGTCCCCTTTACAGCCCAAACATTGTGGTTGAATCTGAAAACTGATAGTAGTTCTCCTCTATCATCTCCTTTCAGGCCTTTTGTGCTAAGGAATCAGGTGAATTCATCACAGTGGACACTGCCTTGTCATGAGGGATTCTGAAACAAAACCATGAGGAACACGTGCCGACATGAATGCTCTCCTTAGCAAGTGATAAAAGATGGAGGAAAAGGATGCGAAATTAAGAAGCAAATCGAGCAAATTGCTAAACTGAACAACGAAGAGTGGGGAAGCACATTGGTTGAATCGTTGAAAGTGACGAGGACATTCTGAATCTGAGGATAATTTCAGACAATGAGAAGGACAAAGTGGGATCCCCAAGAATGCTTAGTTACTGCGAAAATAAAGACTGATAGCTGAAACAATAAGAATCAACAAGTGTCAGTGGAAAGAGGATAATGTTACGTGAAGCCTTATCCCAGAGGCTTGTAAGTTGCGCATGCCAGCGGTTATAACCACCGAAGATTTAATCAATTTGATGTAAGGCAACCCTAGCAACATGTCGCACCTGCGGTGAGAAGTGTACAACATGCGTATACCAAGGAAGTGTTGGTCAAACAAATTCTTCGTTTCTCTCCAGGGTATTGCCTTTGATGGCTATATGATCTTTCCCACAATCAATGATGTTGGGAGCAAATGGAGGAGAATTCTTGAATCGGTTTATAGTACAAGGCGTGTTGTCAGCATGGTTGAGTGATGACACTACACAGGGGAAGGATGAACCGGTCATTGACTACATTAGGCGATGGCGCGCTCTAAGTCTGAGTGCAAGGATAGACTGACTGAACTTGTGTGAGATGTGTATTAATGGAATGGATTGGGATTGCGGCTACATCTCGTGAATAATGACAAGGAATTCAAGGAGTCGCAACCCGGGCCCCATGACATGGAGCTTACCTTGCTATAAAAATAAAAGTTAAAGAAAAATCTGAGACGAAGAAAGAAAGAGTTAAGAAAGGGTGATAACTTCCAAAAGCTCTCAAAAGAGTAATGGTGTCACTACCGCTTCTTCTCTATCAAAATGTCCGAAAGGCTAAGGAGGAGAAGAAGACTTTTTACCAAGAGTTTACAGAGGCGATATGCCAACCTTGAAAGAGTTAAAGCAAAGACGTATCGTTCCTGACTCAGATTTGGTCTGGAATGCTGGATGAGTTCTGAAGAAGAAATTGAGTGCCTGAATCGAAGGGCCTGAGGAAATGAATAAAAAACATCGGATCCAAAATACTGTCGATTCACAGGTTGGTGAGTCACCCTATTGAAAAGTGTGTTACATTAAAGGGGAGATCATGCGTCTTGCTCAAGAAGGGAATTGTGCTGATCTCGATGAAGTGTAGGGACTAACCTGCTGACAGTAGGACTGCAGGAGCCTTCTCTTCAGTTGGAATTAATACGTTTGGGTCTCTGGAGATGTTTTGCTGCAAATCCGACCATCCCATGGTCAATGTAAACGGAGACACATGTTGAAAAGTATGTGTCAAACGACGCTGAAATGCCGAAGGATGGCCCTCGTGACAATGGAGGTGTACTAGAAGCAAATGACATTCAAAGTTGCAACCCCCTTCCAAACTAGAGGACAAAAAAGAAATAAAATGCTAAGCGTCAAAGAGGGGACTAAAAGGGTCCAAAACATAAAATGATGCCAAGATGAAGTGCTTAACAAGAAATTGTTGCTTCCTATATAACTTTAGAAGAATTCTTCCCAAATGTACTTGAATGTGTGACTGTAAACACAGTCGCAGTGTGAAGTTAAGGCACATGAAAATGATGAAGAAGAAGAGAAAAGAAGATGAAAAGTTAATGAGATGAGGTGTCACTTAAATTCACCCTTCACATCGGGGTAGTCGAGATCCGAAGATATCGGCTATCCTCATGCTCTCCCACGCGAGTGGGATGGGAGGGAAATATTTCGTATGCCAAGAGAAATGTGTAAACAACACGCTTTGGCCACTTCAGCAGCTCCGAGGCTGTATGCCGACAGGGCGGAAGATGTGGTGAAGTCAAAGAAAATTCTGACAAATGCGCATCATGTAATAGCCGCCATGTTTTTAAGGATGATGACTTGCTCATGGGATATAAAACCCACAACGTTTCCATGATTATGACGGATTCGTTCGGGGTCAAAAGGTCGGTCGATTCTAGAGATGGTGGTCGGCTGTAAAATCATGCCTAAGTCCACATGACCGAATTAGGGATAACAGTAGCAGAACTATCCCCCAAAGTCGATTGTGATTCAAGGATTTAATTGGAGAGTCGCGTGCAATTGGCTAATCGTGTCGATCTCCACCATGGGTGATTTGACAACACCTACTCTTTCATGTGATTGATGCAGAACCTTTACAAAATTTGCTTGGACGACCATGGTGCACGAAAATGGTTGGTTGAATCTACCCTCAGCAGTGTTTTATTAAATACTATCGTGGAGGAGTAAGGGAAAAATTATGAGATGTCAAGCCTCACAGAGCAGAGTTTACTTTGCGGATGCAAGTCTTTGAGAGTAATGAGGAACTTCGTCTGACATATTCCATCTCAAATTGCTTAGACAGGCAAAAAGGAAAACAAAACAAGGGTTGAGGCTCCAACACTGTGAAAATCATCTAAGTTCAACTCTGTTCGAACAGCAATGCTTCGGAAGAGAAGGCCGAAGAAAAGTTGGAAAGCATTCTTCAAGAAGATAGAGACAAACTCCAGTTCTCCGTTTACATACCAAGTCACGCCGAATGAGGCGAAATCACATTTGTGTTGTGTCAAGATGCTCACGTAAAGCATAGTCAAAAATCAAAAGGCTACAACTTTGGTTAAAGGAATTGAAGGATTAAGATGTTGTATTACCATTGTCTAAGGTAGTAAGTCAAAAGCAAATGACTTTCAATTGGGTCGAAAGTTCCAAACTCCAAGGTTCAATAAAGACAAGTTAGACCACAAGCATATAAGCGATTGGCAAAAGCGGATATGAATTTGAAAATCCACGCGATGGGAAAAGTTGTTGAAGTTAAGCAAACCCCCACCCCCCCCCTCTCTACTCCCGACTCAATGGTACGCAAAGATGATTCAGTATATGGCGTTAAAGTAAATGCGTATAGGGTAGGTCTCGGGTTTTGAATCGTTGAGACTATCAAGATCACTGTCGGGGCATAAGGCAAATACTTCTTCCATCAAACATACAGCATGGAATTAGATGAAGGTGGGGTAAAGCGATGACATGCCACCACGTGGTTCTATATCTTAAGAGGGTAGATCCATCAGACCCAAATCAGCCCTCTGTATTTGAAGGCTAGGCAACGCGAAGATGTTGCAAAGACACGATGATCAAATATTATCTATCCAAAAGCTTTATGCATAAGGGATAAGCATCTGTCTTTAACAGGATGGGTGGCAAAACTAGATTCAAAAGTCGTCGCGGAAGTCGGTATGTAGTCATTTGAAGAGTAAAAGCTAATGAAGCTAATGAGATGATTCAAGAAAAGTCGTGTTAAAGGAAGGTTGCTGTCAGGAGTGTCGTTATCTAGGATGCTACGAAAGCAAAGGTTGATTATCACCAAAACGGACAGGCCTCTAATAGGCAAGGGTCGGATGTTATAATCTTTAAGCAAGATGAAACCATGGGAGGCGTTAGAACAAATTGTTAGTCCAGACACGTTACGTGCAAGAATTCTATAAACGTAGAGGAAGAAGTTAAAACTGATGAAGCTCCCAAAACGTGAAGATGGTGGGCAAGCCACGG
>PYUH01003979.1:15266-44604 GCA_016808085.1 Suaeda aralocaspica
TCCCCCCCCCCCCCCCCTTTTTACACTTATACTCGGGTTGCCTCCTGGAAGCGCTTCTTTAACGTCACTAGCTTGACGCCCTTCGGAGCACTCACTACTCCGAAGCGAAAACCACATCAAATTCATGAATAATTATGGAATGAGATTGTTCAATCATCAAACCATCATAATAAATTTTCAACCTTTGTCCATTCACCTTGAATTGTTCAGCTTTATTACTTCTAACCTCAATCGGCCCATAAGAGGTCACATCTCTTACCACAAACGGGCCACTCCACCTGGATTTGAGCTTGCCCAGGAACAACTTTAAGCGAGAGTTGTGCAGCAAAACCTTATCGCCTACTTTGAATTCACACTTCATAATAAGCTTATCATGCCACGCCTTCATTCTCTCCTAGTAGATTCTTGAATTTTCATATGCATCCCTTCTTAGCTCCTCTAAGGCGAGCAAGTCAAGCATTCTCTTTTCTCCCGCTGCTTGTAGATCAAAATCCAACAGCTTAATTGCCCATAGTGCTTTGTATTCTAACTCAACGGGGAGGTGACATGATTTTTTCGTACACAAGCTTGTACGGGGTAGTGCTAATTGGGGTTTTAAAGGCGGTTCGATATGCCCATAAAGCATCATTGAGTCGTAGGGACCAATCTTTTCTCGATCTATCAACCGTCTTTTCTAAAATCAACTTCATTTCTCTATTCGAAATTTCAGCTTGTTCACTCGTTTGCGGATGGTATGCTGGAGCGACCTTATGCTTCACACCATAGTAATGCTTGGAAGGATCTTTTGGAAAAATGTGATCCCCCATCACTATGTATGGCGCGAGGGACCCCAAATCTAGGAAAAACAATATCCTTGAACAATTTAATCACCACTTTGGAATCATTTGTGGGAGATGCGATGGCTTCAACCCACTTAGAGATGTAATCAACAGCAACTAAAATGTACTCATTCCCATAAGAGTTTGGCCCAAATAATTCCAGCTCAAGAATGTTGTTAAGAGGCATTTCATTCCTCCTAGAGATATTCCCTGTCCTTTGAAATCGGTCACAAGCTTTCACAACTCCCCATACATCCCTAAACATTGTTGGCCAAAAGAAGCCATATTGCAAAATCCTTGCTATAGTCTTGTTAGCGCTCATATGCCCTCCACAAGGTGAGGAGTGACACATGTTGATAACACTTCCAATCTCATTGTCCGGAACACATAACCTTCTCTTTTGTTGGTAAGTGAGGTCTTGAGGGAGTATGTTACAAGAAAAATAGTTGGCAATATCCGCAAACCAAGGAGCTGGAGTTTGAACCATTGCAAAGAGTTGATCATCTGGGAATGAGTCATCAATGGGCATGGAGTCAATTTCAACTTCATTAAGAGGTAGCCAGGAGAGGTGGTCGGCCACTACATTTCCAGCTCCTTTTTTGTCGCAAATTTCAATGTCAAAATCTTGTAGCAAGAGAATCCATCTAACCAATTTTGGTTTAGCATCTTCCTTGGATAGAAGATACTTGAAAGCTAAATGATCCGTGGAAATTATGACCTTGGAGCCAACCAAGTAGGACCTAAACTTCTCCATGGCATGAACAATAACAAGAAGCTCCTTTTCAGTAGTTGCATAGTTCCGTTGTGCTTCATCTAAAGTTTTACTTTTGTAGTAAATTGCATGCCACTTCCCTTCCTTCCTTTGTCCCAACACAGACCCAACGACAAAATTCGAGGCATCACACCCATAAGTTCAAAGGGGAGCCCCCAATTTGGTGGTTGGATGATCGGAGCCGATATTAACACAGTCTTCAACCTATCAAAAGCTTGCAACAATCATTAGTAAACAAAAAAGGGGAATCTTTCACCAAAATTTGAGTGAGCGGCTTTGAGATTTTTGAAAAATCCTTAATGAACCGGCGGTAAAAACCCGCGTGTCCAAGAAAGCTTCGCGCCCCTTTGACATTGGTGGGGGGTGGAAGGCGCTCAATGACCTCAATTTTAACACGATCAACTTCGATGCCCCGACTAGAAACCACATGCCCGAGCACAATTCCCTCATCAACCATGAAATGGATTTTTCCCAATTTAGTACAAGGTTCACCACTTGACATCTTTTTAGCATATTTACAAGGTTAATAAGGTATGAGTCAAAAGATGGACCACAAACAGAAAAATCATCCATAAAAACCTCTATGGTGGACTCAAGCATATCAGAGAAAATGGCCATCATGCACCTTTGGTAGATAGTGCAAATTGGTCACTTGAAGATATTGCTTCCTTAAGATAGGAGTGAGAAGGGTGAATGAGAACCCTTGTGATGGTGTGAGCCCCCAATTGATTGTTTGGATGTTAAGATAGAGTCGACTTGATCCATCGAGTTTTCATAAGAGATAACCCTCATGTCATGATGAATGGGGCATGATGAAGCATTTGTAATGATCGTCGAAGTGAAACTTTAGGTTAATAGGTGAATGCATAGTTATGACTTTTGGCTTTAGTTAAGTCAAAATATGGGGATCTCTTTTGATGATAAAAGCCCCAAAGCTTGGAAAGGAGTATCTTTACTGTCATGTGCTTTTGAACATGTGTCTTTATAGTGAGAGATTGGGACTCTTTATGACGATGCAAGCCCCCAATCTTGGAGAGATGACAATTTCATGACTTGGTGCTACATGAGTTGACCTTGATAAGCAAGAGTTATACCATGATGATAAATGAGGAATAGAAGAGTCCCTAAGGGGTACAGAAAGAAAAACTAAGGATCAAAAAAACCAAAATTGGTCAAATTTGTGACTCAAGGGTGGATATGGTGAAAGGATTATATGTAGTAGTCTAAGAGAAGTTGGTTCAAACTCGAGACTATGTCAGACTTTAGACTAAAGGATTGTGCTTCGAAGTTCAATGGATATGACCTCATTAATTTTATTGATATGGTCGGCCTCAAGGTGAGGCTACCTATGTATCCTTAAGGAATCAAACTATCGTAGTTCATGAAAATGTGTGTGATTGATGTGATTGTGCCCTAACTTTTGCCTCGGCCACCCTTTCGGGTTTTCAGCTTAGTGGGCTTTGGACATGCTTGAAGAGGGTATTGGACTTGAAGTTTTGAGGAGGATTTAGCCTTTAGTTTTGAACATTTTTGGATTTTGGACATTGGCTATGAATTTTTGGCTTTGAGATTTGTATTTTAGGTTTTGGAATTTGGACTTTGATTTCGAGGTTTGATTTATATCATGGATTTGAGTTAATTAGGTTGGACTTTTGTTTTAGGTTTGAAAAGTGATGAAGTTTAAAGATTTGGAATTTTGGATTTTGGCCTTGAAGTTTAGCTTTGTAATTACGACATGTTGAGGTACAATTTAGGATAGGTGCACAGATGTGCTTTGACCTTTTCTTGTAACTTTTGAATTTGATGAATTTTTTTTGTTCGATTTTCTTTTTTCTTTTGTTTCTATAACACACATTTTTTCCTATACACCATGAGTGGGTTAATAAAGGTGAGGGAGATGGAGGTTGACTTAATGTTATCGAAAGGCTAAATGATGGGTGTGGGGAAAGCAAATGGTTTTATTTGGCAATGTTTGAGGCTTTTCGAGCATGTCCAATATTCATCAATTTTTTTGACTTTTTTTCTTGATTTTTTTTTCAACAATGATGACGTCATTTGAAGCACATGAAATAAGCTAAACGAAAAGATGAAATTTTATTAATTAAGATGAGAAGTAACAAAGTAAAGGCTAACAGGTGATAACGACCTTAATCCTAATGACATAGATTCGAACATGTGAAAAGAAAAGAAACATAAATGCTAGGCGGAGGGACTCTCCGACTCGAGCTAAATAAGACTATAAACTCTTGCTCATGATGTCGTTACTTTCACCGTCGATCTTGAATGTTGCTCATAGGTTTTACTCATCCTCTTTCGAAGAGTTATTCATGTAATCCCTCTTATAGCTATTGTTCCATTTTTGCCCCTTGAGCACGTTATCTTCGATTTCAATACCAATGTGGTAGATTTCTTGAAATGTTTCCAACCCCAAGTAGTTAAGGTGATTCTTGTATACGGGCAATAGGTTTGAAATGAAGATCTTAACCATCTCCTTTTCGGGAGGAGTAGTTTCCATTTGAGCAACGGTTTCTGTCCAATGAGCTAGGTAGGTGGTGAATCCTTCTTTCTCTTGTTGCCTGAGAATCTTATTTTCACGTTGGGAAGTCGATGCTTGAGTGTTACACTTGTAGCGAGTAATGATGGCATGAATGATGTCCTCCCATGTTGTGGTTTCCTTGTTAGGAAGAGAACATAACCACTTTTGGAAAACGGGTTCCAAAGAGAATGGAAAGATCTTGGGGTAAAGCTTTGAATCAACCTTCTTCGTATCCATATAAAATTTGAACCCCCTAAGGAAGAACCGAGGGTTGTTAGTTGATTTGAATTTCGGCAAGTCCTCAATCGAGAACTTTTCGGGAAGTGAGTCCACCAAGCACGGGTCGAGCCCAGGAGGGTCAACATAAGTATCTTCATCATTGATACTTTTCACAATCTTTTCAAAATCTTTGATGTTGGTCTTTTCTTTTTTCTTAAGGTCGTCCATCTTGATGGTGAGAGTTTTCAACATTTTAGTCACGTTGGCCAAGTTGGCTTGAAGTAGTTGTAGTTGAACCTTATGATCTTCACTTGACATTGTTGAAGGATTATCCAAAGATGATTTTGAATTCGGAATGGTCTTTCGTTAAGAGTACTTCATGAACGCTTTGAGCTAAGTCCTTTGACTCATGGTTTACTTAGAATTATATTTTGAAAATGACTCATGGTTTACTTCCTTAAACTAGACTCAATGCATGACCTAGCATCACTAGTAGAAAAATTGGATTTTGCTACGCCACATTTGCTGCGTTTCTTTGAGATTTTTAAAGAACTGCAACAAATAGTTGTTGATGATACACATGTAAAATTATTTGCTGCGGTTAATTTTTTTGCTGCAGTCGTTTTTTTATTTGCTGCGGTTATAACCGCAGCAAATAACAAATTCAAAACAAATAATCAAAAGCCCAACCCAAACAGAGTAGGTATAAATACCAAAAACCCACCAAATTTTTTTATTCTTTTCTCCCTCCTAACCCTAACCCTATCCCTCTTACATTTCTCTCACTCGTCTCCTCTTCTCTCTAGTCTCCCTCTTCTCTCGTCTCCTCTTCTCTCTTCTCTCGTCTCCTCTTCTCACCAACAAATAGGCAGACTTTGGAAGGCTTGAAATAGAGCTAGCTGAAGTTGAAATGCCTGGAATGGCTTGTCGTACTGAATTTGGCTTCTCTACTCAGGTTTATCAATTGATTTCAACTTTTATTCGATTTTTTTTGTTGTTTTTAGATCTCAGATCTTAGATCTATTGATTTTTTTTTGAAATTGAGGAATGAAAATGTTGTAGATCTTAGGTTTAACGGAGTTAAAATTTGCTGATTTTTTTTTGTTAAAATTACGGAAATCTGATTAACGAAATGCAATTGAATATGTTGTGGATCTTAGTTTATAAACGTTTTTGGTGATTTCTAGGGGTTTTTGGAGGCGAATTTTGGTGGTGATTTCTAGGGGTTTTTGGAGGTGTTTTTTAGTGGCTTCGCTTTGAGCTATGTTTCGATTTATGGTTATTGTTTTTTGGTTTTGATTTTATTGTTATTTTTCCTTTTATTTTGGTAGTTTTTTTTTTGTTGTCGTTTTTTTTTGTCATTTTGTTGTTGTTTTTGGTATTGATTTTGTTGTTGTTTATTTTGGTAGTCATTTTTTTGTTGTATTTGGTGTTGTTTTTGTTGCTTTTTGGTTTTGATTTTGTTTTACTGAGTGAATGAGTGTGAGTGTGAGTGAGTGGGTAAGTGGGTGAGTGTGACTGTGATTGTGAGTGTGTGACTGCTGTGTGACTGTGAGGGACTGATTGTGTGCGACTATGACTGAGTGTGTGTGTGAGTGAGTTATTAAGTGTGTGTGTGTGTGTGTGTGTGTGTGAGATTTTTACTGATGGTGATAGTGTGACTGAGTGAGTGAGGGAGGGAGGGAGGGTGGGACTGAATGTGTGGTTTGACTGTGTGCGACTATGACTGGTTTGGACTGAATGGTGATAGTGTGTGAGATTTTGTATTAGGTTTGGTTGTTTGTGGTTATGGTAGTGGTTGTGGGTGTGAGTGGAGGAGAGTGTGTGACTGATTGATGGTGAGTGTGAGTGGATGTGAGTGGTTGTTATTGTAGTTGCATAGTTGCTACTTCTAGAATGTGGATTATAATGAAGGCCAACTAGTTGCTACTTCTACTTATAGTTGCACACTCGGATGATATTAGAATTTTGAATTTTGTCTATTTTATACTTGTCTGCTGTTTAAATGTATGATGATTTTAGAATCATATTTAGGATGTGTTGATCAAGCAGTCTTACCCTTATATCTTCTAATTCGCTGGTTATGACCTTGTTGTCTTTCTTTTAGATCTACGAACACCTGAACTCTGGAAAGCCTTTTATGAAGCTGTTGTATGTGACTCCAGAATTGATAGCAACTTGGGCATAAACCTGGACTCTGGTTTAGGAGTTTTTGATGCTTTCTTTCCTAGTTTATGTATGATTCTTGTTAGCGAGGTTTGTTCCTATCCATTACTGCTTGCTAATCTTTTGATCTCATTTTCTTCTTTTGTGTTCACATCAACTTTTATGTTAAATTCTTATATAGTAGGCCTTATTAGCTATTGGTTTTGTGATAGATTGGAGATGAGACCTTTATCATAGCAGCTTTAATGGCAATGCGTCATCCAAAATCCATCGTTTTGTCTGGTGCTCTGAGTGCCTTGGTTGTGATGACGGTAAGTTTTATGCATTTTACATTGGGCTAATCCTTCAATTTACTATTAGAAGGAATTTACTATTCTTCTTACCTATTCTTCTTTAAAACCATGTGCTCTGAGTTCCTTGGTTGTGATGATCGTTTTGTCTGGTGCGCTGGTGCCCTGTGTTCTCACCTATTCTTCTTTAAAACCATGTACATTTACAAGGAATTTACTATTCTCACAAATAGTTTCTCCACTTCTCCTTGATAACAATGAGTACTTTTTACTTCTTTGAATGACTGAGACCTTCACTGATGCTTAATTGTTAATAGGTGCTCTCCACTGGACTTGGTAGGATAGTTCCAAATTCGGTATCAAGGAATCATACAAACAATGCTGCTATAGGTATTCCTTTATGTTGCTTGGCATAGCGTTTTTTCTGTTTTTCATTTTAAATGTCTCATTGTGTATGTATCATTTTGTTGCTGGCTCTTCATGCCTGTATAATGTATATATATTTAGTTTTCTTATATCTTGATCCCCAAATTCAAACATGTTCAACTGCCTTATTTTCTTCTACTTCAACTTTCCATCAGTAGTAGTGTTTTTTATTCCTTTCCTGTAACTTGTACTCATAGTAAGGCAACACCAAGCAACAACTTTTGGAATTGGTCAATTCATCTCTCTATTAGCAAAAAACTTTTTTTTTAGTAGATGCTCTCTTAGATTTTAATCAATATCTTTATGACTAATTGTCATTACTTGTGGTCTTATCAATGAATGATGTGAAATTCTGGTGTATCTGCGGATATTTTGGCTATTGGTGGGAGTTCATGTGCTCGCCTTTATCATTTTTACTGTATAAATGACATGTGTTCTTTGTTAATGCAGTTCTTTATTTATTTTTTGGTTTACGTCTCCTTTATATTGCTTGGAAATCTGATCCTTTATCTAGTTGTTATTTTGGTTTGTGGTTGGCAGTTTGCTGCATTCTGCTGAGCAGTTTTGGCGCTGCTTGTTGCTGTTGGTTTGTGTGCAATTTTGGGGCTGCTTGTTGCTGCTATTTTTTCGTCAAATATATAGTGACCGGGTTATTAGACAAGGAGGGTTTAGGTTGGTGCAGGTTGTTAGCAAGTTACCTTGGTTCGGTATTGTATCGGGCTATAACGACGACAACGACAATGACGACAACCTGGATGTTGCCGCACCACAATCACCTGACTATTCCGATTCTTCTTATGAATCCGACACCGAAGCTCAAGAAGCCCACACTTCCGTTGCTGCCACTGTTGAGTTGCTGCCGTTATAATGCTCTTTGAAGTGTTTTTTGTAATATAATTGTATTTGAGATTGATGTTATTATTCTAATGCTGCTGTAATGTTGTTATTACAACTATTGTACATATACAAACATTCTGGCTACAATTTAGCATTAAAAAGAAAAAAAAATTATTTTTTTGGGAGGTTATTTGCTGCGGTTTTACAAAGAACCGCAGCAAATAGTGGGATTTCCCACCAATTTTTGACCCCTTTTTGCTGCGGTTTTGCCTACAACCGCAGCAAAAAGATGTAAAACCGCAGCAAATAGTGGGATTACCCACCAATTTTTGCCCCCTGTTTGTTGCGGTTTTGCCTACAACCGCAGCAAAAAGTCCATTTTTTTGCTGCAGCTGAACCGCGACAAAAGTGGATTTTTGTACTAGTGCATGGTCACTCCTTGTCCTAAATGAATATATGAATGCGAAGCACCTTATCGCCTTTTGATTTTTATTGTTCTTTTTTTGTAGACGATAGAGGTACTTTTACAATTATTGGATGAATGAAATGCAACCTAAATGGTTCTAGATGCATGACAAGATTGACCTTTTGACTACTAACGAGCAACCATGATCTATATCTAACGTGTTTAAAGGTTCATGCAAAACTAGGGCCCAAGTTAATCATATGTACACATTAGCGCATAGTCACGCCTAACATGAGGTCAAGTCCATACCTAGCCAAGGTTCTAAGAGGGTGACTTCAAGTAAGGCTTAGGGTGTCCAAGAGGGTACCATGACTAGGGTGTGTCCAACTATCCCCACAACAATTTAGTGGTGATCCAAGTAGGACATCCATTACGAATCACATAGGTCATATGATTCACACATCGTGGTTGGGATGGACTTCAACTAAGGAACGACCTTAGGTAGGTCAGCTAACCATCCTTGACGTCGGTCCCCCGAGGGTGTCTCAAGTATAGAGCATACTTTAAGAGGCGTGAATCCTAAAGCAAGACCCTCACATGGGAATTGCATGCATTTATGCCTAGCAAGTAGAATTCGATATTATAATTATGAAATTATGAGACTTTTCGAGTTTCATCCACTCTCCTTTAAAAACAAAGGAATATTCCTAATGAAGTCGCCAAATTGTGGAACTGTGGCTTTGGAGGCCCACGTGCCCTTTTTACGGACATCGAATGTCGTGTTAGTTTGATTGCATAGTGTGAGTATGCTTGGCTTAAGGAGTGAGTCTAGAATCTCAAAACCCAAGTAGAGAAGTTGCCACCGTCCTCCTTTCGGGATCTAACAGAACCCCATTAGGTCATAACCCAACGGAAAAATGACACACAAGGGTAAGAAGGTTTCATATCTCTGGATTCGGGGACAAGTGTAAGGACAACAGTAGGTCACAGTGTCCCCCCGCGTATAGCGGCCTGTACTTGTTCTCATGTGTAATTTCATAATCATAATATCGAATTATAACATACATATTTCCGGTTTAGACCTACAAACACATATGGAAATAAGCCTGGGCGGGATTTAGTTCATGCACACATAATTTTCGATTTATCATGCATGGGTGATGGCTTTAGGTTTAAGGTGATTTTAATCTTGAATCAGTCGAAACATGCTTTTAGGTATCTTTTGAGCTAAACATGAATTCTATTTGATTTGAAAGCATTAAACATTTAGCATAGATCACATAAATCTAAAGCAAGGTTTCTACTTAAGATTGATTTTATTTTAAGGTCGAATTATTAATTAGTCAATGTTACATGAATATGAATTCAAGACATGTCAATTATCTAATAAAGCAATTAAATCACATAAACATGCAAACTAACTCTGAAGAACTCAAGATGATGATTTCGATATTGTTGGCCTCATTTGAAGTACCTTTCGTGCAATCGTCGACAACTTCTTTATGTTGAATGCTTGAAAAATTTTGAATAATAATAATAATAATAATAATAATAATAATAATAATAATAATAATAATAATAATAATAATAATAATAATAATAATAATAATAATAATAATTTATGTGGAGGGAACGGTTTTCAAGGTATGGCACGAAAACTGAGGGAGAGAGTTTAGAGGGAGAAAGTGACGAGGTAGAGAGTGTGTGTGTGTGTGTGTCAGTGAATGAGAAGTTGTGCAGATGTGAATGTGTAAGAAGATCTGTCGAATGAAGGTCTAAGGAGGGGGGTATATATAGAGTTGGAAGTGACGTAAGCGAGCACCAGGGCGTTGGAGGAGCGTCAGAACGCACAACCACCTGCGTTGTGGCGCACCACCTGCGCTGTGGCGCAGGCTGTTTGAGCGCTTGGGCGCTAGCTGAGCGTCTAGGCGCTTGTCCTGCGTCATGGCACTCTGACCCCTAATTTCCAATTTTCATGCGGAGGATATCCGATGCTTCCATATTTCGCATATTTACTTCCATAAACCGAAATATTTCAATATTATACGAACTTCACTTCCATAAAACTATTTATACAATTCCATAATCTAGAGTTTCCATAAACCGAACAAACCTTTTGAGAAGGTTCGTCGAATCTGGTCACATTCATACGCTTAAATTAATTTCTTTTATATTCAAAAAATAAAATAAAATGAAAATGAGAAAATGAATTATAAAAATAAATATGAAATATAAGGAAATTAGTTGAAGGGTATTTCAACAGTCATAACTCATCATCGGTGAGACCCCCCCCCCCTGGACCACTGTATAGATTTTTGAGTGGAGTCCAAATAGGTGAAGGACTAACTTCTGATACAAACTAGGTGTTCTTTCCAAACAATCAATTTAGAAGTTGGACTTGTAGCGACGTGGCACACAATAATCCTTAGCTATTGGGTGGGACCAAATTTAGGTGTCTACACTTCCCTAAATAATCGCCCTAAAGGGCACCAACTTGGCAGCAACTCCAAGAAGGTATTACCTATGTCATATAAACTGACGGAAGTCTAGCGCATTTAAAAATATAAAAGAGTACAACGTCTTGTATCCCGATTAGAAGTTACAGTAACCATACCCATAACTCCCCTCAATGTTCATACTCAAGGTATATACGTTCCAAGAGTTTTGGTGCGAATTCTCTTTCACTTTACGTGACTAACATGTTTAGCAATTGTTATGACTCACATAAAAATATCACATAAGGACATACATGGCATCAACCAACACACCATATTAGTTATCTTGATTATAATGTGATTCTAGGATTAATTTTGTGTGTCCTTTATTTAGTTAATGAAGTAATTAATCAACTAAACTGCTTTTCCGTTTTTCATTGACTACTAGTCAAAGCTTTCAAAATAGTTAAAATTCCAACTTCAATGATGTAACAATAATGCTATAAAAACAGAATGTCATCTTGATAAGAAGGTCTCATATCTCTAGATTCGGGGACGAGGGTAAGGACAATAGTAGGTCACAGTGTCCCCCCGCATATAGCGGCCTCTACTTGTTCTCATGTGTAATTTCACAATCATAATATCAAATTATAGCATTCATATTTCCAGTTTAGACCTACAACACATATGGAAATAAGGCTAGGCGGGGTTTAATTAATGCACAAATAATTTCTGATTTATCATGCATGGGTGATCGCTTTAGGATTACGTTGATTTTAATCTTGGATTAGTCGAAACATGCTTTTTAGGTCTTTTAATCTAAACATGAATTCTAGGTGATTGAAAGCATTAAACATGAATTCACATAAAGCCTTAAGCAAAGTGTCTTCTTAAGATTGATTTTAATTTAAGGTCGAATCATCAATTAATCTATATTGCTTGAATTTAATTTAAGCATCTCAAGTATCTAATAAAACATTAAAATCACATAATCATGTAAACTAACTCATTGAAGAACTCAAGATGATGATTTCGATGTTGTTGGGCTCATTTGAAGTACCTTTCGTGTAATCGTCGACAACTTCTTTTATTGAATGCTTGAAGAACTTTAATTAATAATAATGATAATAGTATTAATATTAATATTAATAAGTGTAAAAGTTTAATGCTATTGATGAAGGTGGGCTTAGAAGTAATTTGTGGGAAAAAGGAAGAGAAAGGTTCGACTTTCGAGGTATGGCACGATAATCGAGAGAGAGTTTTAGAGAGAGAGATGTGATGTAGAAAGAGAATGTGTGAGTCGAGGATCGAATGAACAAGTTGAAGTGATGAATGAAGGTTGGAAGAGGGGGTTATTTATAGGGTTGGAAGTGACGTAAGCGAGCACCACGGCACTGGAGTAGCGCTAGAGCGCTCAAGGTCGAGCGCCAGGGCGCCCCACTTGCGCCTTGGTGCTCAAGACGAGCGCCAGTGTAACACCCTGGAATTTCCTAACTTCCTTTTCTAGATTTTCAGGAAAAGATATTACAAATATTAAAGAAATATAATTATTAAAACTCCTAAATAATGAGGAAAAACCAAAGAATTACCAAGGCATTTATCAAAGTACTACAGTGGAAGTCTTTAAAACCAAACCAATTTTAAAACTTTAACCTCAAACACAATCTCAAACTAAAATCAAACCAACAACCAAAAGAAAAATCAACTTAAAACTTTATTATACTTCGGAACCATATTAATGACCCTTCAAAACCAAAAACTTAAACTTCGAAATTAAAACAACATCCAATAATAATTAGATAACTCCAAGGAAATAAATTAAGAAACTACGAAAACTACACAGCAAGCACTCTCACACCAGCCCAACATGAATGACTTATGCCCACTTGTACCTGTAGCTTTCTCTTATTCTTGACAACTACTCGCCAATAAGTGCGTCATCATAGGGCCAAGTCCAAGACAAAGCCATGCACACAAAACAAACAATCAGCAAAGCTGAGTACATAACTACTAAAGACTATGCAACAAGAACAATATAAAGTAAAATAAAAGCATTCATACATCTTACCGTTGACAACTCTTCACCTGTGCATAGTCTCAACTTAAACATATTAATTATTATATTCAAAATTTGGATTTCGCATTGAACGGGTGTCCTTTCTTTTAAAAACGCCCTATTGGGCACCAACTTGGGAGCAACTCCAAGAAGGTATTACCTATGCCACATAGAGTGACGGAATTCCATCGCATTACAAATATAAAAGAGTACAACGTCATGTACTCCAATTAGAAGTCATATATCTTTGTTCCATATGACTCCCCCCATTGTTCATACTTAAGGTATATATGTTCCAAGAGTTTAGGTGCGAATCCTCTTTCACTTTACGTGATTAACCGATTTAACAATGTTATGACTCACACATATCAACACACAAAAACATGTATAGAATCAAACAAGTCATATTAATTATCTTTGATTTAAAGTGATTCTAAAAAAATATCTTATGTGTGTCTTTTAATTAAACTAAACTTCCTCTACCATACATTAACTGTGAGTGGCTAACTAATTACCTTTTCCTTGACCACACATAAAACTGTGAGTGGCAACATGTATAAAAATAATTGCTCATTAAAATCTATTAATTATGTGAATAAAAATTAACAAACTATCTTTCTTGTTGATTAAGCAACTAATCAATTTAAATAACTTCTTTTCTTCTTCAATAAGCTATTGGCCAATTTTAAATTGATCGTAACATTCCAATATAACCTTCAAGAATTTATATTGCCAAAAATAAGAATGTCAAAATAATATAAAATCATGCTTTTTAATAAAACTTGTCATGCATGTCGATTTCACAATCCAACCAAGCACAACAACATATCATATAAGATCAACCAAGCATGAATTCTAATTCCTATATTTGCCATTAGTACTTACGTACCTTGTGTTGTAGTGGTGATCTGCCACAACTTCTAAAAGTCAACTAGTTCGAAGTTTCTTACATAGAGAAAACCGAAACTAAATTAAAACCTTGTTAACTAAGTTCTACAATAACTCTAAACTAGCTTTCTACATTGGAAACTTGTCCAAAACATTCCCTATATGGTCTCTATTCAATTCCATAATTTATTTTAATTTTTCTATTGCAAAATACTAGATTTTCGGTACTTCTCCAAAAATGGCAGCTATGTAAACCTTCTTAAAAACACTCTTAAACCTTTCTAAATATCATATTTTGATCATAAAACACTATAGTCATATCCTAAGATCAATATACAATACTTAGATGCATTAAATATAATTATAACTCACTATGTTACATGTTACTATTTTTATTGGGCATAAATATGTTTTAATAAAAATTTACAACTTTATTTATTAATCAAAAACTCATTACAAACTTATAAAAACAACATAAATCCATCATAAAACTCTTTTACAATGCACTAACATCATTATGAAACAAATCTATGCTTTAGATTAATTTTTCATAAAACAAAACATGTTCATAATATTTATTCTACAGATTTTCATGATTACAAAATTTGGACAGCAATATAATTTATGTTTAAAGCCTTTAAAAATCAATCTAAACTTCAAAAAATCATCATAAATTCACCCAGCAACAATTCATGATTATAATATTGATGTTTAAATCATTAAAAACCGTAAAACCAAAAATTACATAATTTTATAAACCCTAACTTAAAATTTCATGAACAACAAATAAATTCATGCTTTAAACTAAATCACAACTTCATGAAAACATAATTAAGACTATAAAAACATGATTAATCATAAACATAAACATGAATTTGCAAGATTGAATCAAAAAATAAAAGAAGAAGAATTTTTTTTAAAGTTTCGAAAAATACCAAGCCAAGAGGGAGGAGGGGTGGTGGCGCCCAGTGGTGGCAGACGGCAGGCGGAGCTCTGACAAAGGCAACGAAATTTTTTTTCCGGAAGTTGTCTGACCTTTTTTTTTTTTTAAGAATAGAATTTTTAAGAGTTTCCTAATTTATTTTAAGGCAAGGGATACCCTTTAAAACCCGAATTTTCAGATTTCGTCTTTTATAATTGTCATTAGGAATCCAAAATCTAGAGAGAGAAAGAGAAAAAAAAAAGAGGTAGGATATTCGGAAAAAAAAAGAAAGAAAAAAACTGCAGCCGGTTTTTACGAAGGAGAAGGAAAAAAAAAAGAGTTCGTTTTTCTTAGAGTGTGTGCGCCGGAGCCACCATCGCCGCCGGCCTCGCCACCGCCGGCCACCGCAGTCGGCCAACTCCTCCCCCTTTTCAGTATTTTTCGAACCTATAAAGTAAATTTTTTTTCTTCTCTTTCTTTTTGACTCAATTTTGCAAATTCATGTTCATATTTATGTTTAAGCATGATTTTATGAGTTTCAATCATGTTTTATGAAGTTATGATTTGTTTTAAAGCATGAATTAATTTGTTGTTCGTGAAATTTTAGATTAGGGTTTATAAAGTTATGAAAGTCTTGATTTTTATGAGTTTTCATGATTTAAACTTCAATATTATGATCATGAATTGTTATTGTGTAAATTTATGATGATTTTATGAAGTTTAGATTGATTTTTAAAGGTTTTAAACATAAAATAAATTGCTGTCCAAATTAGTTAATCATGAAATTCAACAGAATAAATATTATGAACATGTTTTGGCTTATGAAAAAGTATTCTAAAGCATTGATTGGTTTCATAATGATGTTAGTAGATTGTAAAAGAGTTTTGTCATGAATTTATGATGTTTTTATGAGTTTTTCATGACTTTAAAGTTGATTAATAACTCTGAAAATTTTATAAAAACAAGTTAACATAAGTTTTAAGTGTTCATATTATGCTAGTATGATCACATATTAATTCTATGATGTTACATATGATTTTTAGTATGTTTCATGAAGTTTAAAAGTGATTTTAAGCATGTTTAACATGATGTCGAGATTTTATAAAGTGAATAATTAGGCTTTTAAAGTATGTAATTAGCATGAATTGATCATAAAAAGTAATACATTGTATGATTGATTGGTGTTGTTTTTGAAGCTTTTCAAGGAGTTTTGATAATTTTAAATTGTTGTCCACTTTTCTAAAGTGACATAAAATTTATGTTGAGGTTTTATAAAGCATAAATAATTCCCGAAAACTAAGTAATCTTGCAATAGAAAAATTAAAGTGAAGTATGGAATTGAATAGAGACCATATAAGGAATGTTTTGGACAAGTTTCCAATATAGAAGTTAGTTTGGAGTTATTGTAGAACTTAGTCAACAAGGTTTTAATTTAGTTTTGGTTTTTTTTATGGTAGGAGACTTTGATTTAGTCAACTTTTAGAAGTTGTGGCGGAGCACCACTATTTCACAAGGTATGTAAGTACTAAAGACAAACATAAGAATTAGAATTCATGCTTGGATGATCCTTTATGTTATGAAATATTGTTATGCTTGTTTGAATTATGAGTTGATGTGCATGACAAGTTTTGTTAGAAGCATGATTTTATATTATTTTGACATTCCATGTGATTAGCAATATAAATTTATGTGATTGAACTGGAATGTTGTGATAAGTTTAATTTGGCCAATAGTTTATTAATAAAGAAAGGAAGTTATTTTAATGTTGGTTAGCTACTTAATTAACAAGAAAGGTAGTTGTGAATTTTTATTCACATGATTAAAAGGAGCTTATGATGTGATTATTGATAGGAAATCACCAACCACACAAGTGATAACAACTATTTCGGTTTTCTCTAAAGCAAACACCAAGAAAAACGATACAGGTCGAGTAATTTTGATGAATTGATCAAAGCGATGCCCCCTCAATTCTTAAAATTATCCTCACAAGAGTCTAAAGCCTAAGCACCAACTCTTAATTAGAATGCTCGAATTTTCCTCCCACTTGAAAACTCTCACACTGTTATGGAATATTAAGTATGGATGTCCATTACCCCTTCATACTACCTATGCCTTTTGTATTTCCTAGTCTTTTGATGTAACTAGGCTTTTCGCCTTCTTACTTTTAGTTACCAATTATGTATTTATGTATATATATATCCCAAGTCTATGAATAATTAAATGACAATGATTCTCTCCTCAATATATCTCCATTTTCCATTAGTTTTATAACACGTTATCAGCACAATGCCTTAACCGATTGAGAAAGAGAAAAGGAAAGATACTTACAGATGTATAAGAATCAATGCGAAAGTGATATTATGGTAAGCATCAACCCAGTCCAATCCCTATCGTTGGGTAAGTAACATTTTCTCTCATTGTTCTTAATTATGATATGTTCTAAATTCCATGATTTTCCCTTGAATTGTTTTACTAATGAATTGATATATTTAGTAGTTTCATTATACCAGAATTTGAATGAATGTAAATTTTTGGCTATGTTACCTTGCGTATTAGTTATGACAAAACATGGCTTTAAGTTTCAATATAGTTCCTCTCAAAGTCTCATACCTTCTGTCCTTTTGTTTGTATCATAGTGGTAGTTGACTAATTGTGACTATTTTGTTGAAAGGCTGCTATATATATTTACACTTCCATTACTAATTATTTTAATTTATATTAGCAAATTGCAACTACAAGTTATAAAAGAATTCATCAAATCCCAAATGTTTAGCACTTATATTCATTATTTTAGTGATCTAGTATATAGTATATATGCTTTGCACCTTCCATCAGATAACACGGCTAGATAATATATGAATACCATGAGCACCATTGTGATATTACTCTTTGTAGCTTGATTTTTAAGTTTGTATGCTAAGTTTTGCTTAGTTTTTAACTCTTGCTTATTATACTCCGTAATTCTAGTAGTCATTACTAAATTTGTTTTTGGTAAGTTTATTAATTATATAAATAGTTGGTTACGTATTATTATTGAGATCGACCTTAATACAATCTTGATGATGCTCTATATTATTCCAAGCATATATGTTTACGATCTTGATGTTTTCATCTAATAGTATGTGTTTCTAATATATATTTTAATGATCTTGAAATTATTCTATATATATTTTTGATAAATATCATATATAGGTTAACTAGCTAATGTTTTATTAGTCAAAGTTTTCTATATTTCTAACCTATTATTCAATGGATTGCAATCCCTAGTTAATAGTAGCCTAAATTAGCTTCTTACTATATGTTACAAAAATCAATGAGAAAGGTTGATGATACTCTTTCAGTTGTTATGTTCCTAATTTGATACTAATGAGATGTTTGTATCTTATTTGTACAAGTTGTTTACTCATAATTTACAATAACTATTTAGTATACTTAGCTATAATGAATATCATAAATCGTGGTATATATTATGGCTTTTTGCAAAACATTTGAATATATGTTTCAATGGCATTAAAGATAGCCTTTACTAGGATGATTTAATTCCTTGATAATAGTAATATTGGTGTGTAATTAGTGAGAATACATTAAAAGGCCATAAAGTAGTCTTAATTGACCATGTCAATGTTTTTTGGTGGCCATAAACCGTTTAAGTATCTTATTCATTCTAGTCATAATTGGCATCCTTTAACAATAAATGATAACTTGTGTGTGATGAACTAAGTTTATGGACTAATTAAAAATTATACAACTCTTCGGGTATTTTTTTCTTATAGTTAATTTCTAAAATGATATTTAAGGTTTGGTAAAAAAAAAAAGAGAGAGAGAGAGGAATAAAAATTATATTATATTCTTATCGATAAAGTGAATTAAGCAAATTAAACATATTTTTCGTGTGCATATGGACCTAAAGTTTCTTAAATTTAGAAAGGGTCACAACCCCGACTCCTGAAGGGTGACATAAAGTTTGTATATCTCCTATAGTTTCTACACCATATGTTGCTTATATATTGTTTGTTGGGTGAATATCTTTGATATACCAAACTCTAGGTGATTTCATGACTATGTGGACTTTGAGACTAAATAGATCTTTGATATTTTGAGCTACTAAGTTGAAAATTAGCGTATCCACTATGCCCATACTTTTGAGAAAATTTCATGTAAAGATTGAATAGTCGAACAAGAGGATCATGTTAGAGTTTTGTAACAATATGTTTTTAATTTGATATATTACCTTGCCAAAGTAATTTATGGCTTAAGAGTTACATGGGATTTAAAGGTTGTTGAATTAATTTCATAGTCTCATATGCAAGGATTAGGTGGAAAGTATTCCATTAATTTTAATAATCCTTGCACATGAAGTAGATGATATACTTAGATGGTCAGTTTAGTACTAACAATAGCCAAATGTCAATGATTTAGTTAATAGATGTGGCCACGTGATAATTAAGTATTTTGAATGATACCATCCCGAAGATGGATAAAAATGAATGTCATTGACCGTATAAAATTGTAAATGCTCCAATTACAATTAATGACTCAGAAGGACAACATAGGTTGCTGATGAATTGACATCAGGTTATAGGAGATACGAGTCTCCTCGAAAAAAAAAATGGATACCTTCTGATAAACATTTAGAAAAGATCACGTTAATTAAAATTGATATATACCAAGATTCATATAAAATACTCTAGAAGAGTACAATATGTCCAATAAGATTAGCATGTATCAAGATTACATTCATATGCTCCAGAAGAGTATGAGTAATTACTTGACCAAATATTAGTTGATTGTCTTGCCAAGTATAGAAAGAAATACATGTTAGTGTTTTATATCACATTATATTAATATTCATGTTCATGCACGAAATACGTATAGTAAAATGATCACTAATGTATAAAAACTGACCAGGTTTTAGAAAGTGATTGGATGTGATAATAATATTAGGCCATTCGGGTTTAATAATTACCCGTTATAGAAATCTGAAGTTTCAATTAATATGAAATAATGTGCTGACACTTTCTCATGTACGGTGTATGAAATAAATCGAATGGCAAGACATAACATTGAGAATGACCTATATTTAGATTGTTGATTTTGATAGTTTGCATGTTTTTGAAGAAAAAATTCAAGAAAACAATAGGTTAGTTTTGAACAACTTTGGACGAATAATGTAAGGTGGGTGACCAGAAGTTCACCAAAATAGCTTATATGTTGTTCAACACTATGTGACACATTAACGACAAGTAAAACCTCATTATCAAAGTGATTGATGATCTTCTTTGAGTGAAGTTAAATGGATACAAGTCATCTTTGTTTATATAACATTGGAGCTATTGATTGTCAGCACACACAAAATAAGAAAAGAAGAAAGAGAACTGCACAATAATACATGTCCCCCATTGATAATGATCTTCAGAAGAGAACAATAATGAAAGGTTTTGTCAATTCATACATGTGCGATGTGCATCATAACTTAGAGAAGAAATGAACTTCATTGAAATTGTTCTCCTGAAGAGACGAATGAATGAATTATTTGTTGAATATAACTCTTTAAGTAATGTAATTTGTTGAAAAATCTTCTATTGGATGAAACATTTTGCACATGTGAAATTATATACTAAGTTGGTTAAGAATTTGACGCCCCTATATATGAGAAATTTTACCAACTTAGGGAAAGAAAAATTGAGATAAGTTGAAAAAAAATTACTAAATTTCGTATTATAAAATGACAAACCTTTTAATGTTTATTTAAGAGGTTATGTGCCAACTTTTGCCCATATATTAACAAGATATGTTGCACATTTATAATTTGATTTGTATCTGGTTATGACTCATGAAGCATAGTGTTAGAGATACATTTTGGTTATACTGTGTGTATATATTGAGATAAATCTTACCGATTATAATTGTATAACTACACTTGAAGTGTAGATTAAGGTTCCAAAATAAAGCCGTGATATGTGGCAAGATAGTGCTGGTGACACTTTTAAAAGTGTAATGGTATATTAATTATATAGCGTATACTCTAGATGTGGTATGTAGATATCTGAATTACAATATATAGATGGCCTATGATATAAGAAATCAAAGTTTATAATGGTACCAATGTGACATGTATTCAAATATCATTGTAAAATAGCATGCAGATCATATGTAAAAGAATATGATGATACCGGTATATGATGGAACCAATAAGTTTTATGCATATGCAAAAGGAGTGTAAGGGATAATAAATAAATGTCCAATGTGATGTCGATTTAATGATAACGATCAAATTTTTATCATGGACCAGAAGTCCAAGGAAGAAGTGGATTTACGAATTAAAATCCACACTGTTTAGTGTGTTACATTTTTGAGCCTTAAATTTATGTGCACGTGTGAGGCGTAGAACATGTGTCGATAGTATTTAGATGTATCGCTCATTTTATACACGTATGTCTGTGTTTTATTTAATATCTTATTATTATTTTACACGTCATCATATTGCATGTGGCACTGATATTATAAAGTGATGTATATAAAATTTTGTGTGTAGTATGATAAGTTGAATTTACAACAATGTAAAGACTTATAAGAAGGAATTATACTCTAATGAGCTTATAATTACGATAAATTAAAATTATACATATGAATTCGATCTAACGGCATGATGCAAATCATGTATATTAAGTTCCGGAAGAACTTATGTACGACGCATTCAAATGTCTACCCTTCCAAATTCTATATTTTGAATATCAAAATGATGTGGTTATTATCAAATACCCGAAGAACAGTTGTGAGAATAGTCTTCTTATGGTCTACAAGAACTATGAGCAAAATTACTTATATGTTTTATTACTAATTCACAAAAGATTGAAAAATGATGTTGATAATATCACGAGTTATCATAGATCATTATTAATACTTGATTATCAATACCTATTATATATGACTTCCAGAAGAAGGCATACATTTAATGATTATGGCACTTTGAAACAAATATCGTACAAGATGATGGTACGCAACACATGTATTATTTTCTCAAGAATGGAGAAATGAATATATCTCATATTGAACATTTGAAGATTGAAGCCCAAACAAAAAGGACCAATTGTTAAGGAATTGAATGTAATTCTACTACAAGTGTGAAACTACACAAAGGCATCAGATTCATAATTCTGGAAGATTCCAAGTTGTAAATTCTTCAGGGGGAGAAAATACGCGTTGCACTCTTTTTCCTTAACCATGGTTTTGCCAACATTAGGTTTTCCTGGAGAGGTTCTTTGATGAGGCAACATCCTAAGGCGTACCACAAAAGTGTTGTACTCTTTTTCCCTTACTAGGTTTTTGTCCCACAGGGTTTTCCCTAGTAAGGTTTGAACGAGGCACACTATTTGGTAATAGACATCCAAGGAAGAGTGTTATGGAATATTAAGTATGGATGTCCATTACCCCTTCATAATACCTATGCCTTTTGTATTTCCTAGTCTTTCGATGTAACTAGGCTTTTCGCCTTCTTACTTTTAGTTACCAATTATGTATTTATGTGTATATATATATATCCCAAGTCCATGAATAATAAAATGTGAATGATTCTCTCCTCAATATATCTCCAATTTTCATTGGTTTTATAACACACACTCGTTTTTGTGTTTGTTTTGTAGGAAACAAATAAAACTTTAAACAATAATGCTTATTGTACTCTATAATTTGAATTCTTACAAACTAATGTTGAGACTAATTATAGGCATAATCATCAAAAGAAATCCTAACAAAACTAGGCCAAAATACACGCACAAACATAGGGAAAATCATTAGTCCCTAGTGACTCATATATAACTCACAAGAGAAGATTGTCACACCAGCACTGTGTGCCATACTCATCTTGCTAACAAACTCCAACAAACTATATCTTAGCAAAAAAATATCTTAACAAACTTCTTAATAATAAACAAGATAATCAACAAATTACAACCAGATTTACACAAAAATATGATCTACCCAAATCCACACAAAATCGTCAAAATTGACGCCACACAAGCATCGTCCAAATTTGCGCATTTTTTGTGATTTTCTTCAAATCTTCAAGAAACCTTTCAAGATTCAATATTTTAATCAAGAAATCTTCAATAAGTCATTTTCCATGTGTTTAAGGCTATAAATGAAGATTAAGACACTTCAAGAAAAGAAAGACTCAATGCCTAAAATGAGAAAAACCTTATCAAGTGAAATGGGAGAAAACTCATAGGCAAAACCATCTTATTCCCCTAATTTCGCTATTCTTTCCTTTGCTTCAAATGATCAAGTAAATTCGTGTGTCACCATACACACTCATGATGATGACTTTGAAGATCCCAAAAGCCTTGAATCTCCATAAGCTATTATTTCCCCCATACTTGCATCATTTTTAAAAGCCATTATCAAACCTTCGAAGTTATCACCTTCATTCGTGTCATCCTCCTCTTCTTCAAAAGAGTTTGTCCTCAAACCTCGAAGTTGATCATCTGGAACATAAGGAGACAAATCACCAATGTTGAATGTAGCATGAACACCATATTCTCCTGGCAATTCGAGTGTATATGCATTGTCCCCTATTTTGCTAACGATATTGAATGTTCCACCACACCTAGGCATTAGCTTGTTTTTCCTATGATTAGGAAATCTTTCCTTCCTTAGATGTAACCATACTAAATCACCTTCCTTGTATGTGTGTTGAACTTTGTTCTTGTTAGCTCTTGTCTTGTAGATATCATTCACATGCTCAATTCTTGCTATAACCTTTGCATGTAACTTCTGCATGTATTCAATTTTAGCTAAAGCATCTTTATGAACGAGCTCACCTTTGGGAATAGCCACAAAATCAATTGGTATCTTGGGATTGACTCCATAAACAACTTCAAAAGGTGAATGCTTAGTTTCATATGTAGGTGAACGATTATAAGCAAACTCTGCATGAGCTAACTTCAAGTCCCAATCTTTCTGTGTCTTGCTTAAAAACCCACGTAGTAGCACGCCTAGTGTTCTGTTTGTGACTTCAGTTTGACCATATGTTTATGGATGATAGGATGATAAGAAGTACTGAAGAGTAATTTCGTCCCTATCAAACGCCACAAGGACTTCCAGAAATAACTCACGAATTTCGTGTCCCTGTCACTCACAATTTTTTTTGGCAACCCATGTAACCTGACAATGTCTCGAAAATACAAGTTTGGTAAGGCTGGTAAGGCTAGAATAGGAGCATTTGTCTCAACTTCAAAAGGTTTCGAAAATTCTGGTAAGGCTAGAATAGGAGCATGACAAAGCAACTTCTTCACCAATTCGAATGCCTTTTGCGCATCTTTAGTCCATTCAAACTTCTCTTTGTTCTTCTTAATACACTCAGTCATAGGAGCTACTACAGAAGATAAATTCTTCACAAATTTTCTATAGAAAGAAGCTAAACCATGGAAAGCACGTACCTCAGTCACAGATATCGGAACTAGCCATGTTTTAATAGCTTCAACTTTCGAAGGATCAACTGAAACACCATCCTTAGAAACAATGTAGCCTAGAAACGTCATACTAGTTACCATGAACGAGCACTTTTCGAGCTTAGCACGCAACTTCTGCTTCCTTAAAGTTTCGAATACTTCCCTTAGATGTTGGAGATGATCTTCAACACTTGCACTATACACCAGTATGTCATCCAAATAGACAACCGCAAACTTCCCAATGAAAGGCTTCAAAACTTTATCCATTAGCATCATAAAAGTACTAGGAGCGTTAGTAAGACCAAAAGGCATAACTAACCATTCATAGAGAACTAGCTTGGTTTTGAATCCTGTCTTCCATTCATCACCCTCTTTCATTCGAATTTGATGATAACCACTCCTCAAATCAATCTTAGTAAACACTTGTGAACCAAATAATTCATCTAATAACACTACAGGAAAACAACTTATTAGCGACGGAATTTTTGCGACGGAATTAATACGATTGCGACGGAATTTTCCTAGAAAACTACTTAAAAAATTTAATGAGTTTGTGACGGAAAATTAAATTTTGCGACGGAATTTTCCGTCGGAATTTTGCGACGGAATTTAATCCATCGGAAATTCCGTCGAAAAATCCCGACAGAATTAATTCTGCTCTTTATTTGCTATTTTGTCGCGCAAAAAAAAAAAAAAAAAAAACCCTAACTCCTTCTTCGTCAAACCTTACTCCCTCTACGCTCCCTCTCAACACTCCCTCAGTCGGCGGCGCTTGAAGGCCGGACACGGCTTCTTCTTCCCTCCCTCCCTCTCAACACTCTCAACCTTACTCTTGCTCTTCTTCCCTTCTTCTTCTTCGACGCATTCTTGTTGTTCTTCGTCGTCTTGTTCTTCTTCGGCTTCTTCTTCGACGCATTCTTGTTGTTCTTCGTCGCTGCCTGTTCTTCTTCGTCGGTAATTTTCTGATTTTTGTCTTTGTTGCTTTTCTTTGTCGGCAAAAAAATCAGTTTTTTTTTAACAATTAAATTAAATTTGCGATGAGTCTTTCCTCCTTCAAATGTCAGTTTGAATTAAATCAGTTTTTTTTAAGAATTAAATTAAAAATCAGTTTTTTTTAAGAATTAAATTAAATTATAATCGTTAATGTCGTCAGTTTTTAATTTTTCAATCGTTAATGTCGTTAATTTGTCAGTTTTTTTGAATAATTTGTCAATTTGTCAATTTTTAATTTTTAATTTTTATTATTTTCTGTATACTTGTTGTTAATTGTGTGTATAAAGCTATTTGTTTGGTTATGATTTCTAATTTTCTATTGATTTATGTTTGGATTTAAGTTGCATGCAAAAGAATAGTCTTTGTTTGTGAATTTAGAAATTAATATGGAAAGTATGTAAATAGAGGCATGGGGTTTGTTAGATTTTGAGAGAATATGAAAAAAAATAGAGGAAATTGGGACTTATATTTTGGTTGTAAAGTGAAATTAATTAGCTTCTGGAATTGGACAGCTTATTTTCCACAAGGGTATGCAGAAATGGGTAATTTGAAGTTGTTAATCTTGATTAAAGAGTGTTGTTGTTTCTGAATATTAAGGAATTAGGACTTCAGTGTGAGTTTGCCATGATTCGAATTGAACAATCAAGCTTTCCAGCTAAAGATCGATGTGCTGTAGTTAGAGTGGATGTAATGCATTCTTTAGCCATGACACATCTTTCAATTATAATCTAATTAGAATTCGTCGTTTAGGGCATACGATTTTTACATCCGGAACCATTTTTTATAGAATTAAATTAAATTATAATATTTGAATTAGAACTAATTCACAAAGATTACCGTCGGTAATGCTCTAATCCGGATTAGAAGTAATTACAACTAAACAACTAATCAAAGTGACAATTAAATTAAATATGAATTAGAATTCGTCGGTAAAAATCTGTAAATTGAAAAACAAAGACAAAAATCAAAGTGAATGTAAAACAAAAATGCGTAAGTAAAATTAGCATAGGATGCTCTAATTAGTGAATGTAAATGAAGGTTTTAGTTCATAGCACTTTGATTAGTGTGCAACTAATATGTTTAGGGCTTATGTTCCTAAGAGAAGTTTGCTTAGGATGCTATTATTAGCACATTTTTTGGGTAAAAACGTGTTGATTGTTGTTTCTCACTTTTTTTTTGTAAAATCGTGTTGTTGAATGTTGTTTTCATTTTTTTGATTTTTTTCGAAATTGTTTGATTTTACTACCAAAATTACGATTTTTATGCATATGTAATTCCTTAAGGTGTTTGCTGTGTCATTTTTTTGATTNGCATATGTAATTCGTTAAGGTGTTTATGCATATGTAATTCGTTAACTATCAAAATTGTTTATTTTAACTCATATATGTAATTTTAAATTAATTAAATGATGATGGCTTTGTTAGTTTATTATTTATGAAAAATGTTGAATCCTATTAAGCTTATTGCATGAGTTAGAGTTAACCACGAAAATACCCAGACGAGAAATTGATGAACTGATTGAATTTAGAGCGTCTAAAATGCTCAAATTGTATGAAAGATAATCTTCTGCCAAATCTTCCTTCCAATTTGTAACAGGGTAATTCAATTCTTTCACTAATTTTTCAAATGCTCTGTTTACCCCCTGTAAAAACTTGAAACAGGGGATAAACCAAGAAAGTGAAAGAGAGTTTAATCCATGTTTTTGATCAGAAATTAACTGATGTAAACTCTCAGATAAGTAATATTGAAGTGATTTTAGAGCAATTGATTCATAATAATCAAGTTTTGTGTTTGTTTTTCGAAGAAATTTACTTGATTTTAACAACATGCGCTATGATTTTGTGTCTGTTTCGTCCAAGCTACATGAAATGGAGTCAGGATTTGGGACAGATATTGTGGTATATTGGTAGCTGGTATGTAAATTTTGATTTCAAATTCCTAGGAGAAATATTGTGATACACTTAGGACAGTTTGCAATTGCTTCTTTGAAAATAGTTGGATAGGCCGAAAATGTTCTTACATCTGAAGCTCTACTTTTAAGTTTACATCTAAACAAATTGCTTTTGTGCTCTAATTGTCATAATAATGACAATGCTTAGACATTAACGATAATATTATATTTCACTAAAGTATTGGCTATATGTGACATGTGTAGAAGTTATCAACATGAAACGAAAGGATCGTAGTTGGATGTATCATAGGTTGGATGGGTACTCTTTAAACCGTGCTTTCCAAGAAGGAGTTGATGAATTCCTTCAATATTGTAAAGATCATCCACAGACTTCTAACCCAAATGAAGTTAGGTGTCCTTGTGTGAAATGCAAGAATTTACGTATCCATGACCCGGAAACGATTAAACTGCATTTGTATCGCAAGGGTTTCACACCGAATTACTACGAGTGGATGAACCATGGAGAAGGCTTTCCTGACTCCTCCGAAGGGAAATCCAATGAATACCGTGACATGGTTTTGGATGCTCTAGGACATAACCAAGATCAAGGGGGTGATCACCAGGCCCAAGATGTAGAGGAGGAACCTAATGCTCAAGCCAAACAGTTCCTTGATATGCTTAAGGCTTCTGAGCAACCTTGGGTTGAAGGGAGTTCAATTTCTAGGTTGGAGATGGCCTCTAAAATCACTAGCTTGAAATGCGAGTATAATTTGCCACATAGGTGTGTCGATGCTATTGCCTCTTTGTTCAGTGAGTCGGCTCCAAAGAACACCTATATAGGCGAGACCTTCTACGAGGTGAAGAAGATTGTTCAGGGGTTGGAGATTCCTGTGAAAAATGCATGCCCTAGAGGTTGCATGTTGTTTTAGAAAGAGGATGCCAACGCTTCTACGTGTACGGTCTGTGGCAGTGACCGATACAAGAAGACTTCGGAACGATGTCCCTTTGAATGTTCTCACTTACCTCCCCATTACTCCGAGATTGCAAAGAATGTTTGCAACAAAGGACGTTGCAGAGGAAATGGCATGGCATGCAAAGAATCCTCGACAGAAAGGCACAATGGCACACCCTAGCGACAGTGACGCTTGGAAACAATTAGATAGATGCTCTAACGAATTTGCATCTGAACCTTGTAATGTTCGGCTTGGGTTGTGTACAGATGGGTTTGATCCTCATGGTAAATTTGGCAGTAAGTATTCGTGCTGGCCCGTTATTTTAACCCCTTACAACTTGCCTCCCTCCATGTATATGAAAAGAGAGTTTATGTTCCTTTCGTTGATTATTCCCGGTCCAAACAACCCAAAGGGAAACTTAGATGTTTACATGCAGCCATTAATTGAAGAGTTGAAACAATTGTGGGACACTGGTGCAACTACGTACGACATTTCACAAAACAAAATTTCACTCTTCGAGCACCATCTTGGACCATTGGTGACTTTCCAGCTTACGGTATGATGTCTGGGTGGTCTACAGCCGGTAAGAAAGCTTGTCCTTACTGCATGGAGAAAAGCCAGGCATTTTGGTTAAGCAACAGTGGTAAGGTCACTTAATTTGATTGCCATAGGAAATTCCTGTCTCCAGATCACCCTTTCAGGAAAAGCAAGACAGCTTTTTGTAAGAATAGAGTTGAGAAAGGCGATCCTGTACACATCATGTCGGGTGATGAGCTTTGGGAATGTGTGAAATGAACGGGCAAAAATTCTTTAAGAGCAACAGCAACAACCTTTCCATGAAGACATGACAGTCATGACTTTCATTCCTACAAGTTTACAACCTTATAAATCAACACATCTGCTCAAATTAGAAGCGTACCCATCAGGAAATCGCAACTGCTTCACCCACTCACACAAACCTTTCTTGTGCTCTATCAAGAGTGTAAGGTGCTGCATTTGGACTCTTTCCCTTGGTC
Source organism: Suaeda aralocaspica (assembly GCA_016808085.1). Lineage (NCBI taxonomy): Eukaryota > Viridiplantae > Streptophyta > Magnoliopsida > Caryophyllales > Amaranthaceae > Suaeda > Suaeda aralocaspica. Next base: position 44,340 of record PYUH01003979.1, read on the forward strand.
GTCCTTTGTAGATGAAGTTGGGGACGTTTACAATGAGCCTGGATGTCTAATCTAGCGGCGGCCGTGTCAGAAGTTTCCCTTGACATCCATAATAGTTTGAATTAGTTGGTAAAAAGTTCTTCTCAATGTGCATCACATCTAGGTTATGGCGAACGAGAAGATTTTTCCAAAAGGCAGCTCCCAAAATATGCTTTGCTTGCCAACTGTTTTGGCCTATTTACCGTTTAAGTGCTTCGGGACAATCAACTGCTTGGAAGGTCTTTCC
>PYUH01000126.1:992-30352 GCA_016808085.1 Suaeda aralocaspica
ATAAGGTTACATGGGGTTCCAAAAACCATTGTAAGTGACAGAGACACAAAGTTCATGAGCTACTTTTGGAAGTCACTTTGGAGATTGATAGGTACGAAACTTTTGTTTAGCACATCTTATCATCCTCAAACAGATGGCCAAACAGAGGTGACAAATCGTACACTAGGGGTTCTTTTGCGTGGTTTGGTTAGTAAAACACAAAAAGATTGGGATTTGAAACTTGCTCATGCTGAGTTTGCTTACAATAGATCACCCACTTATGCTACTAAACACTCACCTTTCGAAATTGTCTATGGAATCAACCCTAAATTACCAATTGACTTTGTAAGTATTCCTAAAGGGGAGTTGGTACACAAGGATGCCAAGACAAAGGTTGATTACATGCAGAAGCTTCACGCAGAAGTAAGGGCTACAATCGAAAAGCTAAATGATATTTACAAGGCAAGAGCAAACAAACACAAATCACAACATGTTTACAAGGAAGGGGATTTGGTTTGGCTACATTTGAGAAAGGAAAGGTTCCCAAATCAACGGAAGAATAAGCTTATGCCTCGGTGTGATGGACCGTTCAAAATCATAAGTAAGGTGGGGGACAATGCATACAAATTAGAGTTGCCAGGAGAATATGGAGTTCATGCTACTTTCAACATTGGTGATTTAGCTCCTTATGTTCCTGATGACCAACTTCGAGGTTTGAGGACAAACTCTTCTGAAGAAGAGGAGGATGATACGAATATCAATGAGCAAAACTTCGATGGTTTGATAGAAGGTGCAAAACAAGATGCAACCATGGGAGAGCTAGTGGCTTATGGAGACACGAGACTCTTGGGGTTGGCTAGGATAAATTTTTATGTGTGCATGGTGACATGCACAAGTTTCCTCACGTAAAAATCAAGCAAGAATAATTAGTAGTTTAGGAGTGTTGAGCTATATGGGTTTTCTTCCCACTTCATTTGATAGGGTTTTACCATATGGTGTTTTATGATTTTCTTATTTAGTTTATGAGTCATGGTTGATGGAATCAAACATGGGAAACACAAAGTTGAAGGTTTCTTGAAATAAAGATTGAAGCTCAAAAGGTTTCTTGAAGTTCTTGAAAATGGAAGTCCATAAAAAATCAAAGGAAAATATAGCGAGTTATATTACGGGATTTTCGAAAGATTTCGAAGGATTTGGGCAACGTTGTCAAGCGTGTTTTCCGTGTTGTTTGACTTGGTCAACTTTAGTTAGTTGGTTGAAAATATTATCCTTAGATTTGTTTCTCAAAAAATCTAAGATTTAGGCTAGAAAATCAGATTACAAGCTTGGTGCGCAAGATTGTATCTGGTTTCGAGTAGATCTTTGTTATCCTAATGTTAGTTTGTTTATGCCATAAATCTAGGGTAGTTAGGATCTGTTTAGGATATTCACATATTGTGTGACATGTTTAGCTATAAATAGGATGTAAAGTACATCAATAAAATCAGATTAGATTGATTGAAAAACACATTGTTTTCCGTCTTATTTGTTTCACGTAAGAAAACAAAATTTTGTGAGGATTTCTTGTGAGGAATTCGACGAGTGAGTGGTGCTAATAAGCTTTATCTCACGTGAGGATAGTTTTAGGATTTGAGGGTGCTTGGCTTTAATCAAATTCTAATAATTATTCGCCTTAGAACTTCAAATTTGTGGTGCGTCGCTTTATCAAATTTGTGCTCTAAGATTATCTTGTGTGAGTGGTGTTTGTTTATAACAAAATTCACATCAAAAGACCTCTCAACGAGAGCACCAAATTTGATTTAAATTTTCATGTGAACAAAAACTCACAAAGGGATAGACAAAAATTTCGAATCTATAAAGACCTAGTCACCAAGATTCTTAATTTCCGGTTGATCAATTTGTCCTCCGATTAAAGCCTAAGCACCCTCAAAGCTACTAATTGAATTACAAGAGTATAAAGAATTTAATCACCAACTCTTAAATTTCGGAATTTTGTTTTTAGGTAAACAAACAACTTTTTATTTATTCAACTCCAACTCAATTAATTACATCCTAATGTTGAGATCATTTATAGGTATAATCAACAACAAAATCCTAATTAAAATAGACCAAATAAACACGCCTAAGACTAGGAATTTCGTCCCCTACAACACACACACAACAAGATAAGTATGCCACCTCATCATGCAACTTGCACTTGATCTTATCTTTTCTAACAAACTCTAACTTACTAACAAATCAAGAAAATATCCTAACAACTTATCTAAATAACTAATTAACAAGATAATCATCAAATTTTAAGCTAAAAAGTACAAGAATACTTGTTGCCCAAGATCTTGGAAAATCGCAAAATAGACGCCCCAAGTAAGGTCCATTTTTGCGTCAATTTTCAAGAACCTTCAAGAACTTCAAGAAATACTTCAAGATCTAATCTTTTAATCAAAAAACCTTCAAGAATCTGTCTTCCATGCATTTTAGTATATTATGATGATCAAGACTCACCAAGAATTAAAAGACTCAATGCCAAAAATGAGAAAAACCCTGTGGGAAAAAAACTCATAGGCAAAAACCATCTTGTTCCCCAAATCCCCCATTCTTGCCTTTATTTGCATGCCATATTATTGACATGTGATCATGCACACGCAAATCCCTACCCTGGATGCACCTATATGGTTGATATTTTTATAAGAAACTAATTCACCAATGGTTACATCCTTGCCACTGGCATCCCCACCTTCGAAGTTGTTTGCGCATTGAGTAATCTGATCACTTTCAATCTTGTCACTGGTGTTTGCATCACCTGGTCTCACCTAAAGAAGAAATTGCGTGCCAAATATGTACCTTTTGACTTTGCTCAGCAGAATTATTTCAAGTTGACTTCTCTATACCAGGGCACTATGAGTGTGCGTGACTATATTTCAGAGTTTGAAAGGTTATCTTTGCTTTGTGAATTAGAGGAAAGAGAACATATGAAGATGGCAATATTTTTGAAAGGCTTAAACAAAAATATTGATAAGGAGCTCGATTTGGCTCAATATCACACTTTTGATGATCTCTGCAAATTGGCATTGAAGGTGGAAAAACGTGTCAAGGGGGAATCCACACGCAATTTTGTGCCTTTCACTGGTAAATCTAGCTACACCCCTCCAGATAAACATGCGATAGCAAACCAGACACCACAAACAAACCAAAGTTGCTGCAATTCCTAGCTCTTCAGGGGACAAAAAAAAAGTGGTTTCTAAAGCAGAATATGAAGAATGCAGGAGATGTTGTAAATGTCAAGATATGGTCACATTGCTTCATCTTGTACCTCAAAATGCACATTGGCTATGGAACAAGCTAAATTATGGGTAACTGAGGAAGACATTTTTCAGATTGTGGTTGAAGATGATGAGGACATCATTCGAAACCAGAGAGGGGAGGATTCTGATGAAGACACCCTAGAAACTGTGAATTAGCCTCCATTGCTACAAGGTGGCGAAGCTTTTGTTGTGAGACGAGCATTGTATTCAGCAGTAGAACCACATGCAACGCAGAGAGAAAGCTTATTTCATAGTATTTGCAAGATTGGTCCATATTTATGCAATTTAATCATTGATAGTGGGTCTTGCACGAATGTTGCATCAAAAGATCTGGTAAAAAGGTTGAAACTAACGCAAAGAGACCATAATAGTCCTTATAAATTGAATTGGCTTGATGATACAAAGGGGATTGAAGTAAAGAGCAATCACTGATCAATTTTACAATTGGACTATACAATGACGAATTGTGGTGTGATGTTGTGCCTATGACTGCGTGCCAATTGCTCCTAGGAAGACCATGGCAGTATGATAGGAAGGTGCAACATAATGGAAAATCAAATGTGTACTCAGTTTTAAAGGGTAAGAAACAAATCAATCTCCTTCCATTGACTCCATCTGTAGGAAAGGACCAGAAACAAACTAGTTTATTCCTTTTTGCTAAGGAATTTGAGAAGGAGGTGGAACAAGGGAACCCTGCATATATTCTCTTTGTAAAGGAAGCAGCATCAAATAAAGTATCTATAGATTTGCGTCCTCACTCCATTGCTTAAAGAGTTTGCTGATGTGTTTCCTGATGAATTGCCTGATGAACTACCCCTAATTCGAGGAATTGAACATGCTATTGATTTCATTCCTGGAGCACCTATCCCTAATAAGCCTGCATATAGATGTGATCCTGAAGCATCTAACGAACTCCGGAGCCAGATTGATGAATTGATGCAGAAAGGGTTAGTTCGAGAATCAATGAGTCCATGCGCAGTTCCAGCTTTATTGGTGCCTAAAAAAGATTGTTCTTGGAGAATGTTCATTGATTCTAGGGCAGTAAATAACATAACCATCAAGTATAGATTTCCTATGCCTAGACTTGAGGATATGTTGGATGAGATACATGGCGCAAGCTTATTCTCGAAAATAGATCTGAGAAGTGGCTATCATCAGATTGGATGAGATACATGGCGCAAGCTTATTCGGGATGAATGGAAGACTGCTTTTAAGACTAAACAAGGTCTATATGAGTGGTTGGTGATGCCTTTTGGTCAATGCAATGCACCTAGTTCGTTCATGTGATTGATGAATGAGGTATTAAGGTTGTTTCTAAACAAGTTTATTGTTGTCTATTTGGATGATATTCTTGAACACCTAGACCATCCGAGACAATTGTTTAGTAAGTTACGCGAGCAGAAATGATATGGGATGCTTGAAAAGTGTGACTTCTTGCAAGAAAAGATTGTTTTCCTGGGATATATTGTGAGTGGTGCAGGTATCATGGTGGACCCCTTCAAAGTTGAAGCTGTTAAAACTTGGAAGATACCTACTAATGTGCATGAAGTCAGGAGTTTTCATGGACTAGCTTCATTTTACAGAAGGTTCTTTCGAAATTTCTATACTATCATGGCTCCAATCACTGAATTGATGAAGAAAGGTGAGTTCAAATGGAACCGACGAGCACATAATGCTTTTGAAGAGGTGAAAGAGAGACTTTGCAATGCACCTATCCTGGTGTTGCTTGATTTTGATATGTTATTTGAGGTTGAGTGTGATGCTAGTGGTGTGGGCATTGGAGCAGTACTAATTCAAGAAAAGAAGCCTATTTCATATTTCAGTGAGAAACTAAGTGGCGCCAAACTGAACTACTCCAATGATGATCGAGAATTTTAAGCCATTGTTCGACCACTAGATCATTGGTATCATTATTGACGCCCTAAACCTTTTATTCTACACTCAGATCATGAAGCCTTAAAATATATTAATGGTCATCAGAAACTCAACCACAAACATGCCAAGTGGGTGGAATTTCTTCAATCTTTCACTTTTTCATCCAGGTACAAAGAAGGCAAGAATAATGTGGTAGACGATGCTTTATCATGGAGAACATATCTGCTTGCTATGGTTGATACTAGAGTCCTAGGATTTGAGCACCTGAAGGAATTATATGCCCGTAATTCGGATTTTGCTACAGAATATCAACACCCCTCTAGGAATTACACAATTCAGGATGGTTTCTTATTCAAGAACAAAAACTGTGCATTCCTAAGAGTGGAGTTCGTGAATTGCTGATAAGGGAAGCTCATAGTGGCGCACTTGTTGGACATTTTGGAGTTCATAAGACTTATGATATGGTGAGTGAATATTTCTATTGGCCTAAGATGATAGATGATATTCAATCAGTCATTTCTAGGTGTGGTACATGTCAGAGGGCGAAATCAACTTTTGTCAAAGGGCTTTACGCTCCATTACCAGTTCTTGATACACCTTGGGATAGTGTTAGTATGGATTTTATAATTGGCTTGTCAAGGACACAAAGGGGACGTAATTCAGTAATGGTAGTGGTTGACAGGTTCTCTAAAATGGCGCATTTTGTGGCAATGAATAAGACTGATGATGCTCAACATGTTGCTGATCTATACTTCAAGGAGATTGTGAAGCTATATGGAATTCCCAGAACTGTGGTAACTGATAGAGATTCGAAATTTTTGAGTCACTTTTGGAAGTGCATGTGGAAGATGGTTGGTACCCAGATAATTTTAAATACTTCTCATCACCCTCAAGCAGATGGACAGACTGAGGTCACAAATAGAACATTGGGTACTTTGTTGTGTGGCCTTGTGAGTAAAAGGCAAAAGGATTGGGATGTGCGCCTTTGTCATGCTGAATTTGCTCACAACAGAGCTATTTCATCCACCACATGACATTCCCCATTGTAAGTTGTGTATGGAATCAATCCATATATGCCCATTGATCTAATTCCATTGGCTAGGGACGAAATCCATGTAGATGTGCAAAAATGAGTGGAAGGCTTCAATAAAACGTGTAAGGCAGTGAAAAAGAAGATTTCTAAGATGAATGAGGTCTATAGGAGACAATCTAACAAGAACAAAACTGAACATGTGATGTGAATTTTCCTGTAAACAAAAACTCACAAGGGTATAAACTAAAATTTCGAATCTATAAAGACCAAGTCACCAAGATTCTTAATTTTAGGTTGATCAATTAGTCCTTTGATTAAAGCCTAAGCACCCTCAAAGCTACTAATTAAATCACAAGAGTATAAAGAAATTAATCACCAACTCTCAATTTTTTTTCAGATTTTGTTTTCAAGTAAACAAACAAACTTCTTTTTAATTCAACTCCAACTTAATTAATTTACAAACTAATGTTGAGACTATTTATAGGAATAATCATCAACAAAAATCCTAACTAAAACGGACTAAATACACGCACAAAATAAGATAAACACACCCCAAATGACTCACAAGATAATATTGCCACATCATCACTGCATCTTGATCTCATCTTACTAACAAACTCTAACAAACTTGATATAATCAAAAAAATATCCTAACAAAATTTCTAAAAAAAAGGAAAAAACAAAATTATGAAAATAAAACTCACAAAACAAAACACTAAACACGTCCTAAAAACATATCGTAACTATACTTGGACTCTAGATAAAAGAAATCTAAATAAAATCTGATTTCCAGTTTGACAGCCAAGCAGAAATATGGATATAACATTATCTTGCGATTTTTTCTGAATTTGGGAAATATTTTTCCCTGAAAGTAGATTCAATAAGCTCTCCAACGCATATTCACACGCCTTCTAACTCAAAGCCAACTATCAGCGAAAAATCTTCAAAGTAAGACATACTACACTACTCCAAACTGAAATTTTTTCTGTAAAAGCTTCAAGAAACGTCCTAGATTGAATCTTGTAATCAAGAAACTTTCAAGAACGTGATCCTCCATCATTGTAGACCTAGTATAAATCTATTGCTATTCACACTTGTATCATCCTCCCCTTCTTCATAAGAAACTTGCCCCAAGTTTTAGCTTCCATGCAACCATCCATATTCGACGAACAAGTGATCCATGTTTGATGCCAAATCTAAATTCACCTAGTAAGCACATCATTAGAAACAACCATAACATGATATCATCAACTAAAAATTTGCTTAACTGCAACGAAATCTTTGACACTTGTTTATGATTCTTTAATGTTTAACGAAAATCAATAAAAAATCCATATTTCAAAATCCCTTGAAAACCAAGAATAGACTAATGTTTTAGGCTTGCTGACTCAAAGGGTTGGACACCAACATAAATCATCGAAAGATCCAAACTTGTAGGTTTTGTATCGACCATCTTTTCAACTTGATTTATAATCAACTTATCTTCAACCATAAGTTCTTTCATTGCATCAAAAATTATATCACTATCAATCTTGGGTTCATCATTGGTTACATTCTCCATGGATTCAATCCTTTCCTCATTGATTGTGATCAACATTGATTGGTTACCTACGTCGGTTTGTGTGTTGCATTCTTCAGCATCTGTAATTATTTTTGTTTCATGATCTAGCATATCACAAATTTCTGAAAAACCTATTGATTTTGATTGTTGTGATGGCTTGTTCGCTACAATTTCGTCGTTATGCCCTAAACCGTTACATACTTCAACGTCTTGCAAAAATTTATTGGCATGAACCTCAATATCTTCAATCAATATAACATCTTTTGTTGATAACATTAAGTCAAACTCATGAATATGATGAAGAATTCTAGGTTTGTCCATGATAGAGGGTTTCGGCTCCTCTTCTTGCAACTCTTCCAATAATAGTTCTAAATATAACTTCGAAGAAATTTCTACATCATTAACACATTGACTTCTTATATGGCCAAATCCTTGACATTTAGAACAATCTGGTTTATTCCCAAGGAGAAAATATGAGAGCAAGTCGTGAACAGACACTACTTTGTTATTCCAATCCATCACCTAAAACTGTCTAGAATTTTGGATGAAAGTACGAAGACCAAAACCCTTACCTAAACAACTCTTATAAGGCTGAATTTTTGTGGAGTTGTTACTCAATATGTGATTAACACTCGACCAAAATTTCTGCATAGATTCCAAGCCAATTGATCGCAGTTTAATTGTTACACAAACTACACAAAACTGTTCCGATTTGGACCACTTCACAAAGAATCACTTATATCATTTAGAAAAAAAACTGGAAAAGTTGTTAAATTTTTTATGAGGAATGGAGACAGAGAAATAACCAGTTTTAAAAAAAATCGCTCAAAAACCTTTTGTAACGAAGGAGATATCGCAACTTCAATCTGACCCTCGAAACTGATTTTTGTCACACGATTTTCCGATTTTGCTTACTGCCCTTTTTCGATCACTTTTTTCACCAAAACTTGCACAAGTCTTCAATAAACAACTGAAAACAATAACTGGTCTTGAGGTTCAGTGAACCCTCTCAACGAGAGCACCAAATTTGATGTGAATTTTCAAGTAAACAAAAACTCACATGAGTATAAACTAAAATTTTGAATCTATAAATACCAAGTCAACAAGTTTCTTAATTTTAGGTTGATCAATTAGTCCTTTGGTTAAAGCCTAAGCACCCTCAAAGCTACTAATTAAATCACAACAGTATAATGAAATTAATCACCAAATTTTATGTGAATTTTCGTGTAAACAAAAACTCACAAGGGTATATACTAAAATTTCGAATCTATAAAGACCAAGTCACCAAGATTCTTAATTTTAGGTTGATCATTTAGTCCTTTGATTAAAGCCTAAGCACCCTCAAAGCTACTAATTAAATCACAAGAGTATAATGAAATTAATCACCAACTCTCTATTTTTTTTTCGGATTTTGTTTTCAAGTAAACAAACAAACTTTTTCTTATTCAACTCCAACTTAATTAATTTACAAACTAATGTTGTGACTATTTATAGGAATAATCATCAACAAAAATCCTAACTAAAACGGACTAAATACACGCACAAAATAAGATAAACACACCCCTAATGATTCACAAATGACTCACAAGATAAGATTGCCACATCATCACTGCATCTTGATCTTATCTTGCTAACAAACTCTAACAACTTTATCTAATCATTAAAATATCCTAACAAACATTCTAAAAAAAACTAACCAACAAAATCATGAAAATAAAAATCACAGCACAAAACACTAAACACGTCCTAAAAACATATCCTAACTATATTTGGACTCTAGATAAAAGAAATCTAACTAAAAACTGATTTCCAGTTTGACAACCGAGTAGAAAAATGCATATAAAATTATCTTGTTATTTTTTCTGAATTTTGGAAATATTTTTTCCTAAAAGTAGATTCAATAAGCTTTCCAACGCATATACATAAGCCTTCTAACTCAAAGCGAACTGTCAACGAAAAATCTTCAAAATCGGACATACTGCACTACTCCAAACTGAAATTTTATCTTTAGATGCTTCAAAAAACGTCCTAGATTGAATCTTTTAATAAAGAAACTTTCAAGAACGTGATCCTCCATCATTGTAGAAATAGTATAAATTTATTTCTAATCACACTTGTATCATTCTCCCCTTCTTCAAAAGAAACTTGTCCCAAGTTTTAGCTTCCGTGCAACCATCCATATTCGACGAACAAGTGATCCATGTTTGATGCCAAATCTAAATTCACCTAGTAAGCACATTGATGTGGCACGCCAACTCATACCACGTGTCGGCATAATACTGGGCCACGTGTCCACTAAAAGTCCAGGTGGCACTGCCACTTGGCAATGACTGGACCACCAAGGTGGGCTCCACACGGCCACGTGTCGTTGTAAGATTGGGCCACGTGTCCACAACAAATACTTAAAAGAAGAGAAACCTCTGCCACGTGTCGCAATCCTATTCGAGGCTACAAGGTAGGGAAAAAAGGAGGAATTTGGGCCTTGAGGCTTGAATGCAAAAGCCCATGAGGCTTGATCAAGCATCAACCAATTAGACGATGACAAATGTCATCGTCCTATTTGTTGGCCTCCAAACCTAAGGCTATAAATACCCCTCAAAATCATCATTTTGGGGGCATTCAACATTCAAACATTCAATCAAATCTTCATTCATTCTTACATCACACTAAGAGAATTTCTCTCACTAGTTTCCCTCTCTAGATTACCAAATTGTTAAATATTGTTAATTTGCCTTAATCCTCATACAAATACTTACTTAAGTATCGGAGGGGAAAAAAATCCTACGAGGATTTTATTCCCTTGTTTTGCAGGAATCGAGGTCCGAGCCATCAGGAAGTGAACAAGCCAACACCTGTCCATCTGACGTGTAGTCCTCTAGTTCCCTCTCCACGTATTCAGTTGAAGAGACCCTACCAGGAACTCATTCTACATCATTTGGCGCCGTATGAGTGGTTCACATCCAACCGAGGATGAGACTCGGTACCTAGATCAATCCGGGAACTATGAAACCGGACAAGGAACTTGCTCCCCTAAGGGGAAAGCAATAGAGGATCAACCCGTGACTATGGGTCAACTCAAGAGTATCTTGGAAGGTCTCAAAGAGTCCTTTACGGATGCTCTACGGGAGCATTCCTCCAAGAGAACTCATGAGGAGGGTGATCCTCGCCAGAGAAAGCTTAAAGGGAAGTCGTGTCAAGAAGATCAAGGTGAAGGAAAACTAACTTTCCAAGAGAAAGTTGAAAAAATCAAGAAGGAAAGAACTCCAATGAAAGCTCATTGGGGTGCACTCAGAAAGTATCCTGTCACTCCTAAGTATAAGCCAAAACGGGAGGTGGCCAAAGGACAAACTGAAGTAAGCAGGACAAGATCCGATGCTAGAGAATTCATTGAATTCAAAAAGTCATTAGCTCATGATGCTAGAGAGTATCTTGAGGCTAAGAGAACTTCGAGTAAGGATGCTAGAGAAGTTATCAATGAAAGGAGGGCATCTAGCAGAGATGCAAGAGAATATTTGAACTCCAAACGAGCCCAGCGTGAACAGAGTCGCTCTGACTCGTTGGGTTCAACAGCAACAAAAGAGATGTCTGATTCACATCCATTCACTCTTGAATCAGATAAGCATGATGCTGAAGAGAATCTACGATACAAGATTGGGAAGAAGAAAGCTGAGAAAGCAGATCAAGCTAGAAGAGAGCAAATGATCCAATACTGGGAAAACAGGGTGAGACCTGAGGAGCTTTATATGGCCAAGCAAGTACCTAATGATCCTACGGGGATCATCGGGGATAAAGCGGGTTCTATGTCTATGAATTGGACAACCCCATTTGCTGCATCAATCATGATGGCTCCTCGCCCAGTTAAGTTTAAGATGCCTAATGTAGAGGCTTTTGATGGAACAACTGATCTAGAAGAACATTTGGCAACATACAAACACTTGATGTATTTTCAAGGTTTGGATGACGCAACTTGGTGCCGCTATTTCCCAGCAACACTTAAGGGAATAGCTCAGAAGTGGTTTAATAGTTTACCTAACCAATCCATCAACAGTTTCCATGAGTTGAGTACAACCTTTGTACATCATTTCATGGCTAACAAACGTGAGAAGAAGACGAGTATGCACTTAGCTAAGATTGTGCAAGGTGAGAAGGAATCATTAAGAAGTTACGTCCAAAGGTTCAATCTTGAATCATTGCAGATACCTAACCTCTCTGAAGGAGTTGCCTTTGATAGCTTCTTCAGAGGGCTGCGCGATGGAACCTTTAAGTTTGATGTGGTCAGAAGGAATTGTAAAACCTTGAAGGGGATTCTGGAGGAGGCTGAATGCTTCATCCATGCTCAGGAGCTATGTGCTTCAACCCGCAAAGACAGGAAGGATGATAAGAAGAATGATTATGGTTCAAAGAACATGGATCAAAAGAGGCATGCCACATGGATGGCTGGCTCATCAAGCAAGGGAAATTCTCAACATCGTAAGAGAAAGTCGAATGATACACCAAGGTTTGAGTTCACCAAGGATCTCCATTCTGTCTTCAAGGAGATCCGAGGTAAAGTTGATATTGACGATCCTCCACCTTTGAGAACCCCAAAGGAAGATCGGGATTCGAGTAAGTATTGCTACTTTCATAAAGATGTGGGGCATCATACAAATGATTGCTTCAGTCTTAGAAGAACTCTTGACGCTCTTGCTTCTAAAGGGAAGATTGGTCAGCACCTGATCAAGTCATCCGACAAGAATGTAAAACAGAAGTCAGATTCTAAAGGCGAAAAGCCAAAGGAGGATTATGATACTGACAAAGAAGATGTTATCTATGTAATCTCGGGTGGGTTTGCAGCTGGCGGACCTACCATGAGAGGAAGCAAAGAGTATGTTCGAAGCCTTGCTCGAGAATCATCCCCTGAAACAGGGGCAGATGCAAAAACCAAGTTTCCTGAAGTATTGATTAGCGACAGAGATCGAGGCAAGGTTCGAACACCTCATGATGATCCCTTGGTGTGGTAGAGTTGAAAGTAACAAACATGAAAGTAAAAAGAATACTTGTTGATACGGGAAGTTCATCCGATATCATTAGTTACAGCTGTCTGAGGAAGTTGAAATACGATTCTTCTAAGCTTGAGCCTATCCACCATCCCATCATTGGGTTTGGAGGAGGAGTTATCAATCCATTAGGAACTGTCACCTTGTCGGTTCGAATGGGAGATAAAGATTGTGCTAGAAACATGTTCGTCAAGTTCCTTGTGGTGAAGGAGCTACAAGCGTATAATGTGATCCTTGGAAGACCAACTCTGAATGCTGTTAGGGCAGTAATTGTTACTCATCTCATGCTCATGAAGTATGAGTGTAACAATGGAAATGTGGGAACCATCCATGGAGATCAGCAGTTGGCAAGAGAATGCTATGTTACAACACTTAAAGCTGAAGCGTGGTCAGGTAATGTTGGGGAAACAAGTAAGAAAAGAAAGATTGAAGAAGCCCCCAAAGATCAAGTGATGGTTATTCATAGTTTGAATCAAGTTCCTAGACCTCAACCTGGAGGTGAACATGAAGACTTTGTGTTGGATGAGTTGAAGCCTGACAGAACGGTGAAAATTCAACAGACCAGGGCATTTCTGCTAACTTTGCTTCCGTAGGCTATCCTCAGACCAATGGACAAGTTGAAACTTTCAATAAGATAATCAGTGATGGATTGAGGATGAAGCTTGAGAAGGCTAAAGGATTATGGGTCGATGAATTATACAATGTCTTATGGTCGATAAGGACCACCGTCCAGAACTCAACCGGAGAAACCCCCTTCATGTTGGTGTACGGAGCTGAAGCTGTTCTTCCCATAGAAATGTGTGAACCTACTCTCAGAGTGATGTTGTATAATGAGGATGCGAGTTGGGAATTGATGAAAGCTGCTCTTGATACCCTACCCGAAGTGAGAGGTAATGCCTTGCTTAGACAGCAATTGTACAAGCTTCGGATAGCTAGAGAACATAATAAAAGGGTTAATAATAGGCCGATGAAGCTTGGAGATTTAGTTTTGAGAAAGATGGAAGCCATAGGAAGGGCAAATGAGTAAGGTAAGTTGACTCCGAATTGGGAAGGACCCTACGAGATTGTGGAAATTGTTCGAGATGGTACTTATCGACTCAAGAGTTTGGATGGTTATGAGCTGCCACGAACTTGGAATGCTAATAACTTAAAGAGGTATTACATGTAATCCTGATTTACGGAATCAGATGAATAGGCTACGGCCATATAAATAAGGTCCAAGTTGATCTTTTTTATAGAAATTGGAGTTTACATTTGTATTAAAATTGGCTACGGGCCATAATCAATGAAAACTATGTTTCTGGATATGTGATAAATTAATTTATTCAATTTTATTTTGCTTATTAAGCAAGGATAGGGCAAGACCCTAGAGCCCTGGTGAATCTTATGAATTCCCATTAGGGCAAGACTAGGGCAAGATCCCAAAGTCAAACTTTGTTACTTAAGCAAAAAGAGACTTAAGACAAAGGAAGTAGGACTCAGGGTCTTACAATTAGACCAAGTGTCTTAAAAGTGGGACTAAGGGTCTTACAATTAGACTAAGTGTCTTAAAAAATGTGACTAAAAGTCCTTGAAAATGCTAAGGGCATTAAGATTAAAAAGTTATAATACTTGCTTCGATTCCCTAAGTTTAAGGGCAATCAATACGATTGCTTGATCCACCACTCCTAATGAGTGATGGATCAATCAATACTAGAACTTCTAGTAAACTTAGGGATCTCAGCAAAAGGTTGATCCTGGTAAACTTGAAGCTTAATTTGGGGCAAAGAGAACCCTACAAGCCTACCAGAAATGGAAAAAGGAGATAAAATTTCAAAGTTTAAAACACTTCTCATGAGGAAGTATTCTCCATAGGGAACAATGACTATTAGATTGGTGGATGAGTAGTTATGAACTTCCTAAGGGGAATCATAATTAAAGTCCCTAAGATCCCATGGGGAACCTTAAGAAGATGAACCAAGAGTTCATATTTTTAAACCTGTGATCCAATGGGGAACCCTATGAAGATGAACCAAGAGTTCATATTTTTGTGCAAGGAAAAAGTAAGAAATTAAGCTTCAAGATTTAATAAAGCTAAAGCAAAGACTGCATTAAAAACTTAAAATCAAATATTACAAGAAACACTTTAAAAGTGTTCCTATTCAAATTACTGTTCCAATCACTCTAAAATTGTTCAAAGAAATTCTAAAATTTTTTTAAGAGCATCAGCCTTGATGTTTGTCATTATGAACTTCTGAAGCCTCTTTGCTCTTCTCTTCTTCTTCTGGCTTATCCTTTTCAAAACTCTCCTCTTCATCTTCACTCCCTTCTTGAGCTTCTTCCTCTGAATAATCAAAAGAAGGAGACGGAGTTGCTTTAGCTTGTTTTTTGATATGAACCATGTTAACATAGTTCAATCTTCTTTCAAAGGAGTCAAAGGCTAGATATTCCTCTAACCCCATTCCCCAAGCTTCCAAGCACATCTCTCTAAGGAAGGCTTGACCCTCCATGTACTTCTCAACAGCAGTGGTTGAGATCTTTTGTTCAGCCTCCTCCTTTTGATTTTTCAGCTTCTCCTTCTCTTCCTCAGCTTCCTTGAGCTTCCTCTTCAGCTCATCCACTTCCTCTCTGAGTTTATTAGCCTCTTCCTTGGCATCCTTGGCGTCTTTTTCAACGCGGCCTTGGTTAGCAATGACAGCGGCGGCCTTCTCCACAGTTTCTTTGTCAGCATGGATCTGGTTAGCCAGTTCCATGCTCCTCTCCAAGACTACTTGATAGTCTTCTTTGGTTTTGTGGAGATCTCTGGAGAGAGCATTCATGGCATGCTGCCACTTGGCTTCAATCTTGTTTGTTTGTGCCACTACATAGGTAGCAGCTTTGTCATAGAACTCCATGCATTTTTTGTTTTCAGCCTTCATGGAGCCATAGAGTTTGGCCAAGTGTTCCAGGCGGAACATAGACTGCAAGAGAAGGGAAACAAAGAGTTAGTTGATAAAGTAATAATAATAATGGGAAGAGAGTAAAAAAGAAAACAGTCGTTGGAAACATACCTCAGAGAGGTTATTGAAGATGGGAAGAAGATGACTACTGACGGATCCCTTANTCTGACGGATCCCTTGAGTGACTCTTTGTACTCAAGTTCTCCACAGCTTAAGATCTCCCTAATCAAACCCCTTTTGTAGTTGG
The DNA here is from genome assembly GCA_016808085.1 of Suaeda aralocaspica. NCBI lineage: Eukaryota > Viridiplantae > Streptophyta > Magnoliopsida > Caryophyllales > Amaranthaceae > Suaeda > Suaeda aralocaspica. Next base: position 16,944 of record PYUH01000126.1, read on the forward strand.
AGTCAAATTTTTTGCTGGTTGAGGGGAGATCCTCTTCGTCGTCAAGGAAGTTGGGGGATTCAGCCTCATCTGTTATGGGAACCGGTAAAACTATGGCATTAGGGTTCCTGGGAGAGTTAATGGTATCTGAAGATGAGCGTATAGTTTGACAGAATCTATGACTAAACTTACCCCCAGAAGCTCTAGCCTGTGCCTTAACACTTTCGGGGATGTTTCTCTCAACATATTTCGAGAGACATATAACAGGGTCCTCATCAAGAGGAAAAGAAGGTGGTTCAGAAGCGCCAGCTGATTGGGAAGCGGGCATTGTATTGAGGGGAGTGGCAGAAATGCTTTCCTTCTGGAGAATGGTTAAGGCAGTCAAAGGATCAACTAACCCATTGTCACTCTCCAAGGGATTATCTTGCTCAGCTGGAGGAGTTCTGTTCCTCACCCCTATTACAAAATCACTCTCCCCAATCACAAAGGCACTCTTCCCAGAGAGGGAGGAAGTGTGAGGACTTGACTCAGTGATCTCAATTGGAGTAGCGGCAGATTTGGAGGAAGCACCCTTTCTTTTGCTCCTTTTTGAGCTTGTACCCTGTGCTTCTGGTACTTCCTCCTTCTTCCTCTTATGGGAAGGCTTTGTCTTCCTCCCAGAAGGCTTGCTTGTCTCCTGAAAAACGACACTGTTAGAAGAGTATAAAGAATATTCAACAGATCCTACTAAGATGAACAACTGTCGGAGCAAAACCAATAACTTCCCACTTTGTGTACATCCTAGTTTGCCGACTTGAACGTACATTGACACAAAGTGGGGAAGCCATTGCTTACAACCTCCTAGAAGGAAACATTAAACAATACTTCCTCTCTTGTGCCTACCCAGGTTCAACTTGCAACTTCCAAAGCCCAAGCTTCCTAGTTTGCCGAGTTGAACGTAGAACGACACAAAAAAGGGAAGTTGAATTAATACTTCCTAAGGGGAAGTGTTATATTAAATCTTCCTAAGGGGAAATAATGAATTAATGCTTCCTAAGGGGAAGTGTTATATTAAAACTTCCTAAGGGGAAGTGATGAATTAATACTTCCTAATAGGAAGTGTTATATTAAATCTTCCTAAGGGGAAGTAATGAATTAATGCTTCCTAAGGGGAAGTGTTATATTAAAACTTCCTAAGGGGAAGTGATGAATTAATACTTCCTAATAGGAAGTGTTATATTAAATCTTCCTAAGGGGAAGTAATGAATTAATGCTTCCTAAGGGGAAGTGTTATATTAAAACTTCCTAAGTGGAAGTGATGAATTAATACTTCCTAATAGGAAGTGTTATATTAAATCTTCCTAAGGGGAAGTAACGAATTAATGCTTCCTAAGGGGAAGTAATGAATTAATACTTCCTAATAGGAAGTATCATATTTAATCTTCTTAAGGGGAATTGGTGAACTAATAGTTCCTAAGTGGAAGTAAGAACCTAAAGCTTCCTAAGGGGAAGTAAAAGGGACTTCCCCTCCTTATGCCATTGTACGTTCAACCCAGCAAACAAGGAAGTCAAAGACTTCCCACTTTGCCGACTTGAACGCACATGGACACAAAGGAGGGAAGTCTAAAAAATTCTAACTTCCTATGGAAGGAAGTCTAAACATACTTCCTAAGGGGAAGTATGTCCTTAAATGCTTCCTAAGGGGAAGTAAAGGGGACTTCCCCTCCTTATGCCATTGTACGTTCAACCCGGCAAACAAGGAAGTCAAAGACTTCCCACTTTGCCGAGTTGAACGCACATGGACACAAAGGAGGGAAGTCTAAAAAATTCTGACTTCCTACGGAAGGAAGTCTAAACATACTTCCTAAGGGGAAGTATGTCCTTAAATGCTTCCTAAGGGGAAGTATGTCCTTAAATGCTTCCTAAAGGGAAGTATATCCTTAAATGCTTCCTAAGGGGAAGTAAAAGGGACTTTCACTCCTGATGACATTGTACGTTCAACCTGGCAAACAAGGAAGTCAAAGACTTCCCACTTTGCCGAGTTAAACGCACATGGACACAAAGGAGGGAAGTCTGAAAATTCTAACTTCCTAGGGGAAGAGACTTCCTATAATAGGAAGTCTAGACACACTTCCTAAGGGGAAGTATGATCTCAAAAGCTTCCTAAGGGGAAGTAAAAGGACTTCCTCTCCTTGTGCCATTCTACGTTCAACCCGGCAAACAAGGAAGTCAAGGACTTCCCACTTTGCCGAGTTGAACGTACATGGACACAAAGAGGGGAACTCTAAAGTCATTCTAACTTCCTAAGGGGAAGTACGATCCTAAAACTTCCTAAGGGGAAGTCTTAAATACTCAAGCTTCCTACAGGAGAGGAACTTACTATAAAAAGAAATTTACATTTCCTAAGTAAAGCTTTAAACTTCCTAAGGAGAGGGAAAACTTCTACCAATTATATAGCTTCCCTACTTAGTGCCCACTTGCGTTCAAGTCGGCAAAGTGGGAAGTCACTAAGTAGGGAAGTCCCTAATAATATTCCTAAGAGGAGGTGTTTAAATACTTAACTTCCCCACTTAGAGCCCACTTGCGTTCAAGCCGGCAAAGTGGGAAGACTCCAAGTGAGGAAGCCTATTAATATAAAAAAAAAAATGTGTATATATATATATATATATAACTAAAATGCAAGTCTTAGTTTTGCAGAAATGTAAAATACCTGAGTCTTAGCCTTCTTTGAGGAAGTATCCTGATGTGAATCTTGTTATAAACAAACGCCACTCACACAAAGGAAACTTAGACTTCAAATTTGATAAAGCTGCGCACCACAAATCTGAACTTCTAAGGCGAATAATTAGTAGAATTTGATTAAAGCAACGCACCCTCAAATCCTAAAAACTATCCTCACGTGAGATAAAGCACAAAGCACCACTCACTTGTTCGAATTTCTCACAAGAAACTCTCAAAATTTGTTTACTTCGGGAAACAAAAGAAAACCGGAAAACAAAGTGTTTTTCAATGGATCTAATCTGAATTTTATTGATGTATTTTACATCCTATTTATAGCTAAACATACATCACAATAAATCAGAAACCTAAACATATCCTAACTACCTTAGATATATGGTATAACAAACTAAGATTAGGATAACAAGAAAATCTTATCAAAACCGGATACACATCTTGCACCATATATTTTGTAATCTGATTTCTAGTCTAAATCTTAGATATTTTGCAAATCAAATCTAAGGACCATATATCCGAATAACAAACCTAGGTTGACCAAGTCAAACAACACAAAAACCCGCGTTGACAACGTTGCCCAACCTTCAAAAAATCTTTCAAAAATCCCGCCATATAACTTGCTTGATTTCTCGTTGATTTTTGTTGGACTTGCGATTTCAAGAACTTCAAGAAACTCTTCAAGATTCAATCTTTATTTCAAGAAACCTCCATTTTTGTGTTTCTCATGCTTGATTCCATCAACCTTGACTCATAAACTAATCAAGAAAATAACAAAACACCATATGGTAAAACCCTATCAAATGACGTGGGAAGAAAACCCATATAGCTCAACACTTCTAAACTACTAACTATACTTGCTTTACATTTACGTGAATAAGCTTGTGCATGTCACCATGCACACGTAAAAATCCACCCTAGCCAACCCAAGAAGCCTTGTGTCTCCATAAGCCACTAACTCCCCCAAGGTTGCTTCTTGTTTTCCACCTTCAATCAAACCCAAACCCTCGAAGTTTTGCTCATTGATATGCGTATCATCCTCCTCTTCTTCAAAAGAGTTTGTCCTCAAACCTCGAAGTTGGTCATCAGGAACATAAGGAGCTAAATCACCAATGTTGAAAGTAGCATGGACTCCATATTCTCCTGGTAATTCCAATTTATAAGCATTATCCCCCACTTTACTTATGATCTTGAACGGTCCATCACAACGAGGCATAAGTTTATTCTTCCTTTGATTTGGAAATCTTTCCTTCCTCAAGTGTAACCAAACCAAATCCCCTTCTTTGTAGACATGTTGTGATTTATGTTTGTTTGCTCGTGCCTTGTAAATATCATTAACCTTCTCAATTCGAGCCCTTACTTCTGCATGAAGTTTTTGCATATACTCAACCTTAGTCTTGGCATCTTTGTGTACCAACTCCCCTTTAGGAATACTTACAAAATCAATTGGTAACTTAGGATTAACTCCATAGACAATCTCGAAAGGTGAGTGCTTAGTAGCATAAGTAGGTGACCTATTATAAGCAAATTCAGCATGAGCAAGCTTCAAATCCCAATCTTTTTGTGTCTTACTAACCAAACCACGCAACAAAACCCCTAGTGTTCGATTAGTGACTTCTGTTTGCCCATCTGTTTGAGGATGATAAGATGTGCTAAACAAAAGTTTCGTGCCTATTAACCTCCAAAGTGACTTCCAAAAGTAGCTCATGAATTTTGTGTCTCTATCACTTACAATAGTCTTTGGAACCCCATGTAACCTTATGATGTCTTTAAAGTATAAATCAGCCACATTCATAGCATCATCTGTCTTGTGACATGGTGTAAAATGAGCCATCTTTGAAAATCTATCAACCACTACCATAATAGCATCTTTTCCCCTTGCTGTCCTTGGTAACCCTACAATGAAATCCATAGAAACATCCTCCCAAGGTCCCTCTGGCACTGGCAATGGAGTATAAAAACCTTGATGAAAGGCTGCTTTTGCCTTTTGACAAGTAGCACATTGAGCAATTATGGCCTCAACATCAACAATCATCTTTGGCCAATAAAAATGTTCTTGCAACATGGTTAGTGTCTTTGTAATGCCAAAATGTCCAGCAATACCTCCTCCATGAGCCTCCCTTACTAGCAACTCACGTATAGAACACTTAGGTATGCACAATAGATTACCTTTAAACAAAAACCCATCATGTAGCACATAGGAACTCATAGAACCCTTTGAAAGTTGCGCCATTATTGGTCCAAAATCACCATCTTGCTCGTAAAATTGTGTTATCAACTCTAATCCAAGCAACTTAAAGTTCAAAACACCAAGCAAAGTATACCTTCTTGACAAAGCATCAGCAACAACATTAGACTTCCCCGTTTTGTACTTTGAAGAGAAGTGAAAAGATTGCAAAAATTCAACCCATTTAGCATGTCTTGGATTCAATTTTTGTTGACCATTAATGTGCTTCAAAGCTTCATGATCAGAATGTAATATGAAGTGATTAGGCCTTAAATAGTGACTCCAATGATCCAAAGCTCTAATAATGGCATAGAACTCCTTGTCATATGTAGAATAGTTCAGTTTAGCACCATTCAACTTCTCACTAAAGTAAGCAATTGGCCTCTTCCCTTGGACTAGAACAGCACCAATTCCAACCCCACTTGCATCCGTCTCTACTTCAAATGGTTTAGAGAAATCTGGTAAGGCTAGTATAGGCGTGTTACAAAGCAACTTCTTAATCAATTCAAAAGCTTCTTGTGCCCCCTTAGTCCACTCAAACTTAGGCTTATCCTTCTTAATGCATTCGGTTATAGGAGCAACAACAGATGAAAAATTCTTCACAAACCTCCTATAGAACGAGGCTAACCCATGAAAAGCACGTACTTCAGTCACGTTCTTTGGTGTTGGCCATGATTTTATAGCTTCCACTTTAGATGGATCAACAGAAACCCCATCTTTGGACACAATATACCCCAAAAACGTCACACTTGGTACCATGAAATAACACTTTTCGAGCTTAGCATAGAGCTTTTGTTCTCGTAATGTCCCAAACACACTCCTTAGATGGCTTAGATGATCATTAACACTCTTGCTATACACCAAAATATCATCTAAATATACCACTACAAACTTACCAATGTATGGCTTTAAGACCTCATTCATCAACCTCATAAACGTACTAGGTGCATTAGTTAACCCAAAAGGCATGACTAACCATTCATAAAGCCCTAGCTTTGTTTTAAAACCTGTTTTCCATTCATCACCTTCCTTCATTCGAATCTGATGATATCCACTTCTTAAATCAATCTTTGAAAATAATTGAGAACCATGTAATTCATCTAGCAAATCATCCAATCTAGGTATAGGAAACCTATACTTGACGGTTATATTGTTAACTGCCCTTGAATCAATACACATTCTCCAAGTCCCATCCTTCTTAGGTACTATTAATGTAGGCACAGCACATGGACTCATGCTCTCTCTCACGTACCCCCTCTCCATTAATTCCTCAATTTGCCTTTGTATCTCCTTTGTCTCCTCTGGATTACATCTATATGCAGGCTTGTTAGGAATTTGAGACCCAGGAATAAGATCAATTTGATGTTCAATTCCACGTATGGGTGGTAACCCTGGTGGCAACTCATTAGGAAACACATCTGAAAACTCATTCAACATAGGATGCAAAACCCTAGGAATCTCTGGGGCTTCATCTTGTACCTCTTTGGCTAACAACATATAAGACATAGAACTTGTTTTCAACTCCCTTTCTAACTCCTTTCCACCCACCAACAAAACACCTTTAGAATTACCCATGCTTGTTTTAGGTTTAGAAATCATCAAGGGTTTTAATGCATATGATTTCTCATTAGGGTTCTTGCGCACAATATAGACATTTGTTCTCCCATTAAACTTCACAAAACGGTCATATTGCCAAGGTCTACCCAATAGTATATGACAAGCATCCATAGGACAAACATCACAAAGTACTTGATCCTCAAATTTACCAATTTTAAACGCAATCAAGGCTTGTTTGTTTACCTTAACATCGCTTGTGTTGCTAAGCCAATGTAGCTTGTATGGTTGAGGATGTATCTTTGTAGGAATTGCGAGCTTTTCCACCAACAACGTAGATACTACATTTGTGCAACTTCCAGTATCTATGATTACATCACAAAGCTTGCCTTGAACATTACACCTTGTGAGAAAAATTTTATCCCTTTGACTCTCCAAAGGTTGTGCACTTTGAGATTGTAATACCCTACGTAACACCAAGGATTGGCCTTGTGTTTCTGGTTGGACTTCCTCCGTTTCTTCCTCCATATTTTCATAATTGGCATACTCTTCCTCTCCCTCATCCCCATACATCTCCTCCTCTTCTTCAAGGCTTTCCCCATCTACCCAATTTCGAGTTGTTGTGACCCTAGCATGAGGACAATCTCTTTGAATGTGACCTTGCCCTTTACACTTGAAACAAACAATGCGTGAATCACTACTTTGGGGCTTTGAAGTTGAACTCTTATCCTTGATGAAGGGTGGTTTAGTAACCTTATCAAAGTTTGGTTTTTGAGGAAAAGTATCACGTTTTTCTTTAGGATCATAGGTTTTGAAGTATGTCTTTGGTTTGCGTGCAACTTGTTTCTCAACCCTTGCTGCCACTCTACAAACTTCATCAAAGGTCCAATAAGGTTGTAATTCGACCTTCTCCCTTATATTTTCATCTAGACCAGCCACAAAACGAGCCACTTTGTGGTCCTCCTTCTCTTCTAAATCACAAATCATGATCAATTTTTCAAACTCCACAATGTATTCATCAACCGTTTTTCTATCTTGTTTTAATGTATGCATCTTGATGAAATTGTTTTGCTCGAAATCTTGAGGAACAAAACGTTTCCTCATCTCCCTTTTTAATTTAGACCATGAAGATATTTTTGATCTACCTTCTTTCCTTCTCTTTCTTTGTAAACCCTCAAGCCATAAACTTGCATAGGAAGTGAGTTTTAATTCCGCCAATTTATAGGACTTATGATCATCATATTCTTTGTAACGAAAAATCCTCTCAACCCTACGAATCCAATCTAGAAATTTTTCAGGATCCATACCTCCATTAAACTCAGGAATTTCGAGTTTAAGATTTCGATCATCATCCCTCATCTTTCCCTTATGTTTGTGCCTTGATCTTGGTTCCTCATCGTCACTAGAACTTGATGAGTATCCCTTTTTTGGTTTACGTACACTCCTCACACTTTCTTGCTCACTTTCACTTGATGATGAGCCCTCCTCTTGTTTAGATTTAGTAGGAGTTTTTTTGGTAGAAGCCATGATGGTTAGGACTTCATCTAAACGAGCCTTTAACTCGTCAATCTCCCCTTGCATACGTAGCTCCTTTGCTTGAGCCAAGCTCAAACCTTTCGTGAATCCTTGTGGATTTTCGTCTCCACCTTCTTGAGCCATGATAATTGATATTGAACACTTGAGATTGAATGAATCTCTCAACGAGAGCACCAAAAGTTGATGTGAATTTTGTTATAGACAAACGCCACTCACACAAAGAAACTTAGACTTCAAATTTGATAAAGCCACGCACCACAAATCTGAACTTCTAAGGCGAATAATTGGTAGAATTTGATTAAAGCAAAGCACCCTCAAATCCTAAGAACTATCCTCACGTGAGATAAAGCAAAAGCACCACTCACTCAATCGAATTTCTCACAAGAAACTCTCAAAATTTTGTTTTCTTCGTGAAACAATAAAAACCGGAAACACTTTGTGTTTAATTACTCAAATCTGAATTTTATTGATGTATTTTACATCCTATTTATAGGCTAAACATATCACATAATATTTCAGAATTCTAAACATATCCTAACTACCTTAGATATATGGTAAAACAAACTAAGATTAGGATAACAAGAAAATCTTATCAAAACCGGATACAATATTTGCACCATATATTTTGTAATCTGATTTCTAGTCTAAATCTTAGATATTTTGCAAATCAAATCTAGTCACCATATTTCCGAATAACAACCCAAGGTTGACCAAGTCAAACAACTTGAAAAACCGTGTTGACAACGTTGCCCAATCTTCCAAAAATCTGTCCAAAATCCCGCCATATAACTTGCTTTGATTCTCGTTGATTTTTGTTGGACTTGCGATTTCAAGAACTTCAAGAAACTCTTCAAGATTCAATCTTTATTTCAAGAAACCTCCATTTTTGTGTTTCTCATGCTTGATTCCATCAACCTTGACTCATAAACTAATCAAGAAAATAACAAAACACCATATGGTAAAACCCTATCAAATGACGTGGGAAGAAAACCCATATAGCTCAACACTTCTAAACTACTAACTATACTTGCTTTACATTTACGTGAATAAGCTTGTGCATGTCACCATGCACACGTAGAAATCCACCCTAGCCAACCCAAGAAGCCTTGTGTCTCCATAAGCCACTAACTCCCCCAAGGTTGCTTCTTGTTTTCCACCTTCAATCAAACCCAAACCCTCGAAGTTTTGCTCATTGATATGCGTATCATATCCTCTCCCAGTAAAAGAGTTTGTCCTCAAACCTCGAAGTTGATCATCAGGAACATAAGGAGCTAAATCACCAATGTTGAAAGTAGCATGGACTCCATATTCTCCTGGTAATTCCTTCCAGTTTATAAGAGCATTATCCCCCACTTTACTTATGCTCTGAACGTCCATCACAACGAGGCATAAGTTTATTCTTCCTTTGATTGGAAATCTTTCCTTCCTCAAGTGTAACCAAACCAAATCCCCTTCTTTGTAGACATGTTGTGATTTATGTTTTTTGCTCGTGCCTTGTAAATATCATTAACCTTCTCAATTCGACCCTTACTCTCATGAAGTTTTTGCATGTACTCAACCTTAGTCTTGGCATCTTTGTGTACCAACTCTCCTTTAGGAATACTTACAAACATTGGTAACTTAGGATTACCCCCATAGACAATCTCGAAAGGTAGTGCTTAGTAGCATAAGTAGGTGACCTTTATAACCAAATTCACATGAGCAAGCTTCAATCCCAATCTCTTTGGTGTTCTAACTCCCAAACCACGCAACAACACCCCTTAGTGTTCGATTAGTGACTTGTTTGCCCATCTGTTTGAGTGATAAGATGTGCTAAACAAAGTTTCTGCCTATTACCTCCAAAGTGACTTCCAAAAGTAGCTCATGATTTTGTGTCTCTATCACTCACATAGTCTTTGGAACCCCATGACACTATATGTCTTAAATATAATCGCCAACGCATTCATAGCATCATCTGTCTTGTGACATGGTTGTAATTGAGCATCTTTGAAAATCTATCAACTACTCAAATGTATCTTTTCCCTCTGGTCCTTGGTAACCCTACATAAAATCCATAGAACATCTCCCAAGGTCCCTCTGGTACTGGCAATGGAGTATAAAACCTTGATGAAAGGCTGCCTTTGCCTTTTGACAAGTAGCACATTGAGCAATTATGGCTTCAACATCACAATCATTTTTGGCCAATAGAAATGTTCTTGTACCATGGTTATGTGTCTTTGTAATGCCAATGTCCAGCAATATACTCCTCCATGAGCCTCCCTTACTAACAAACTCACTATAGAACACTTAGGTATGCACAATAGATTACCTTTAAACAAAAACCATCATGTACACATAGGAACTCATAGACCCCTTGAAAGTTGCCCATATTGGTCCAAAGTCACCATCTTGCTCGAAATTGTTATCACAACTCTACCAGCAAACTTAAAATTCAAAACACCAACAAAGTATACTCCTTGACAAAGCATCAGCAACAACATTAGACTTCCCGTTTTGTACTTTGAAGAGAAGTGAAAAGATTGCAAAAATTCAACCCATTTAGCATGTCTTGATTCAATTTTTGTTGCCCATAATGTGCTTCAAAGCTTCATGATCAGAATGTAATTGAAGTGTTAGGTCTTAGATAAGACTCCAATCCAAAGCTCTAATAATGGCATAGAACTCCTTGTCATATGTAGAATTTTCAGTTATCACCATTCAACTTCTCACTAAAGAAGCAATTGGCCTCTTCCCTGGACTAAAACAGCACCAATTCCAACCCCACTTGCATCGTCTCTACTTCAAGGTTTAGAGAAATCTGGTAAGGCTAGTATAGGCGTGTTACAAAGCAACTTTTTAATCATTCAAAAGCTTCTTGTGCCCCCTTAGTCCACTCAACTTAGGCTTATCCTTCTTAATGCATTCGGTTTATAGGAGCAACAATAGATGAAAAATTCTTCACAAACCTCCATAGAACGAGGCTAACCCATGAAAAGCACGTACTTCAGTCACGTTCTTTGGTTTGGCCATGATTTATAGCTTCCACTTTATGATTATCAACAGAAACCCCATTTTGGACACAATATACCCCAAAAACGTCACACGGGTACCATGAAAAACACTTTTCGAGCTTAGCATAGAGCTTTTGTTCTCGTAATGTCCCAAACACACTCCTTAGATGGCTTAGAGATGATCAACACTCTTGCTATACACCAAATACATCTAAATAAACCACTACAACTTACCAATGTATGGCTTTAAGACCTCATTCATCAACCTCATAAATGTACTAGTGCATTAGTAACCCAAAAGGCATGACTAACCATTCATAAAGCCCTACTTGTTTTAAAACCTGTTTTTCCATTCATCACCTTCCTTCATTCGAATCTGATGGTATACCACTCCTTAAATCAATTTTTGAAAACAATTGAGATCCATTTAATTCATCTAGCAAATCATCCAATCTAGGTATAGAAACCATACTTGACGGTTATATTGTTAACTGCCCTTGAATCAATACCTTCTCCAAGTCCCATCCTTCTTAGGTACTATTAATGTAGGCACAGCACATGGACTCATGCTCTCCTCACGTATCCCCTCTCCATTAATTCCTCAATGCCTTTGTATCTCCTTTGTCTCTCCGGATTACATCTATATGCAGTTTTAGGAATTTGAGACCCAGAATAATGCATTTGATGTTCAATCACCTCTTATTGGTGGTAATCCTGGTGGTAACTCATTAGGAAACACATCTGAAAACTCTTCACATAGGTTGCAAAACCCTAGGAATTTCTGGGGCTTCGTCTTGATCTCTTTGCTAACACCATGTAGACATAGAACTTGTTTTCAACTCCCTTTCTAACTCTTTCCACCCACCAACAAAACACCTTTAGAATACCCATGCTTGTTTAGGTTTAGAAATCATCAAGGGTTTTAATGCATATGATTTCCTTAGGTTTTCTTACGCGCACAATATAAACATTTGTTTCTCCCATTAAACTTCACAAAATGTCATATTGCCAGGTCTACCCAATAGATATGACAAGCATCCATAGGACAAACATCACAAAGTACTTGATCCTCAATTTACCATTTTAAACGCAATCAAGGCTTGTTTGTTTACCTTAACATCACTTGTGTTGCTAAGCCAATTAGCTTGTATGGTTGAGGATGTATCTTGTAGGAATTGCGAGCTTTCCACCAACAACGTAGATACTACATTGTGCAACTCCAGTATCTATGATTCACATCACAAAGCTGCCTTGAACATTACACCTTGTGAGAAAATTTTATCCCTTTGACTCTCCAAAGGTTGCGCACCTTGAGTTTGTAATACCCTACGTAACACAAGGATTGCCTTGTGTTTCTGGTGGACTTCCTCTGTTCTTCCTCCATATTTTCATCATTGCATACTCTCCTCTCCCTCATCCCCATAATCTCCTCCCTTCTTCAAGGCCTTTCCCCATCTACCCAATTTCGAGTTGTTGTGACCCTGCAATGGACAATCCCTTGAATGTGACCTTGCCCTTTACCTTGAAACACACAATGCGTGAATCACTACTTTGGGGCTTGGAAGTGAACTCTTATCCTTGATGAAGGGGGTTTAGTAACCTTATCAAAGTTTGGTTTTTGAGGAAAAGTATCTCCTTTTCTTTAGAATCATGGTTTTGAAGTAGTCTTTGTTTGCGTGCAACTTGTTTCTCAACCCTTGCTGCACTCTACAACTTCATCAAAGGTCCAATAAGTTTGTAATTCGAACTTCTCCTATATTTCATCTAGACCAGCCACAAACGAGCCACTTTGTGGTCCTCCTTCTCTTCTAAATCACAAATCAGGATCAATTTTCAAACTCCACAATGTACTCATCAACCGTTTTTCTATCTTGTTTAAAGTATGCATCTTGATGAAATGTTTTTGTTCGAAATCTTGAGAACAAAACGTTTCCTCATCTCCCTTTTTATTAGACCATGAAGATATTTTCGATCTACCTCTTTCTCCTTTCTTTCTTTGTAAACCCTCAAGCCATAACTTGCATAGGAAGTGAGTTTTATTCCGCCATTTTATAGATTATGATCATCATATTCTTTGTAACGAAAAATCCTTTCAACCCTACTAATCCAATCTAGAAATTTTTCAGGATCCATACCTCCATTATACTCAGGAATTTCGAGTTTAAGATTTCGATCATCATCCCTCATCTTTCCCTTATGTTTGTCCTTGATCTTGGTTCCTCATCGTCACTAGAACTTGTGAGTATCCCTTTTTGTTTTACGTACCTCCTCACACTTTCTTGCTCACTTCTCACTTGATGATGAGCCCTCCCTTGTTTAGATTTGTAGGATTTTTCTTGGTAGAACCATAATGGTTAGGACTTCATCTAAACGAGCCTTTAACTCGTCAATCCTCCTTGCATACGTACTCT
>PYUH01000126.1:30377-46399 GCA_016808085.1 Suaeda aralocaspica
AGTGGCCGGTTGAACGTAGAACGACACAAAAAAAGGGAAGTTGAATTAATACTCCTACAGGGGAAGTGTTATATTAAATTTCCTAAGGGAAATAATGAATAATGCTTCCTAAGGGGAAGTGTTATATTAAACTCCTAAGGGGAAGTAATGAATAAATACTTCCTAATAGGAAGCGTTATATAATCTTCCTAGGGGAAGTAATGAATTAATGCTTCCTAGGGGAAGTGGTTATTAAAACTTCCTAAGGGAAAGTAATGAATTAATACTCCTAATAGGAAGTGTCATATTTAATCTTCCTAAGGGGAATTGGTGAATAATACTTCCGAAGTGGAGTAGGAACCAAAGCTTCCTAAGGGGAGTAAAAGGGCTTCCCCTCCTTATGCCTTGTACGTTCAACCCAGCAAACAGGAAGTCAAAGACTTCCCACTTTGCCGACTGAACGTCACATGGACACAAGGAGGGAAGTCTAAAAATTCTAACTTCCTATGGAAGGAATCTAAACATACTTCCTAAGGGGAAGTATGTCCTAAATGCTTCCTAAGGGGAAGTAAAGGGGACTTCCCCTCCTATGCCATTGTACTTTCAACCGGCAAACAAGGAAGTCAAGACTTCCCACTTTGCCGAGTTGAACGCACATGGACACAAAGGAGGAAGTCTAAAAAATTCTGACTTCCTACGCGAAGGAAGTCTAACAATACTTCCTAAGGGGAAGTATGTCCTTAAATGCTCCTAGGGAAGTATGTCCTTAAATGTCTTCCTAAGGGAAGTATATCTTAAATGCTCTAAGGGGAAGTAAAAGGGACTTTCACCTCCTGATGACATTGTAACGTTCAACCTGGCAAACAAGGAAGTCAAGTACTTCCCACTTTGCCGAGTTAAACGCACATGGACACAAAGGAGGGAAGTCTGAAAATTCTAACTTCCTAAGGGAAGAGACTTCCTATAATAGGAAGTCTAGACACACTTCCTAAGGGGAAGTATGATCTCAAAAGCTTCCTAAGAGGGAAGTAAAAGGACTTCCTCTCCTTGTGCCATTCAACGTTCAACCCGCAAACAAGGAGTCAAGGACTTCCCACTTTGGCGAGTTGAAGCACAGGACACAAAGAGGGGAACTCTAAAGTCATTCTAAACTTCCTAAGGGGAAGTCTAAATATCAAGCTTCCTACAGGAAGGAACTTACTATAAAAAGAATTTTACATTTCCTAAGTAAAGTTTAAACTTCCTAAGGAGAGGGAAAACTTCTACCAATTATATAGCTCCCTACTTAGTGACCCACTTGCGTTCAAGTCGGCAAAGTGGGAGTCACTAAGTAGGGAAGTCCCTAATAATATTCCTAAGAGGAGGTGTTAAATACTTAACTTCCCACTTAGAAGGCCCCTTGCGTTCAAGCCGGCAAAGTGGGAAGACTCCAAGTGAGGAAGCCTATTAATATAAAAAAAAAAGTGTATATATATATATATATATAACTAAATGCAAGTCTTTAGTTTTGCAGAAATGTAAAATACCTGAGTCTTAGCCTTCTTTGAGGAGTATCCTGATGTGAATTTTGTTATAACAAACGCCACTCACACAAAGGAAACTTAGACTTCAAATTGATAAAGCTTGCCGCACCACAATCTGACTTCTAAGGCGAATAATTAGTAGAATTGATTAAAGGCACGCACCCTCAAATCCTAAAAACTATCTCACGTGAGAAAGAACAAAAGCACCACTCACTTGTTCGAATCTCACAAGAAACTCTCAAAATTGTTTACTTGGGAAACAAAAGAAAACCGGAAAACAGTGTTTTTCATGGATCTAATCTGAATTTTATGATGTAATTTTACATCCTATTTATAGCTAAACATACAACAATAATCAGAAAACCTAAACATATCCTAACTACCTTAGATATATGGTATAACAAACTAGATTAGGATAACAAGAAAATCTTATCAAAACGGATACACATCTTGCCACCATATATTTTGTAATCTGATTCTAGTCTAAATCTTAGATATTTTGCAAATCAATATAAGACCATATACGAATAACAAACTAGGTTGACCAAGTCAAACAACACAAAAACCCGCGTTGACAACGTTGCCCAACCTCAAAAATCTTCAAAAATCCCGCCATATAACTTGCTTGATTTCTCGTTGATTTTTGTTGGACTTGCGATTTCAAGAACTTCAAGAAACTCTTCAAGTTCAATCTTATTTCAAGAAACCTCCATTTTTATGTTTCCCATGCTTGATTCCATCAACCTTGACTCAAAACTAATCAAGAAAATAACAAAACACCATATGGTAAAACCCTATCAATGACGTGGGAAGAAAACCCATATAGCTCAACACTTCTAAACTACTAACTATACTTGCTTTACATTACGTGAATAAGCTTGTGCATGTCACCATGCACACGTAAAATCCACCTAGCCAACCCAGAAGCCTTGTGTCTCCAAGCCACAACTCTCCCAAGGTTGCTTCTTGTTTTTCCACCTTCAATCAAACCCAACCCTCGAAGTTTTGCTCATTGAAGCGTATCATCCTCTTCTTCAAAAGAGTTTGTCCTCAAACCTGAAGTTGATCATCAGGAAATAAGGAGCTAAATCACCAATGTTGAAAGTAGCATGGACTCATATTCCCTGGTTATTCAATTATAAGCATTATCCCCCACTTTACTTATGATCTTGAACGATCCATACAACAAGGCATAGTTTATTCTTCTTTGATTGGAAATCTTTCTTCCTTAAGTGTAACCAAACCAATCCCCTTCTTTGTAACACATGTTGTGATTTATGTTTTTTGCTCGTGCCTGTAGATATCATTAACCTTCTCAATTCGAGCCCTTACTTCGCATGAGTTTTTGCATGTAATCAACCTTAGTCTTGGCATCTTTGTGTACCAAACTCCCTTTAGGAATACTTACAAATCAATTGGTAACTTAGGATTAACTCCATAGACAATCTCGAAAGGTGAGTGCTTAGTAGCATAAGTAGGTGACCTATTATAAGCAAATTCAGCATGAGCAAGCTTCAAATCCCAATCTTTTGTGTGTTTACTAACCAAACCACGAACAAAACCCTTAGTGTTCATTAGTGACTTCTGTTTGGCCATCTGTTTGAGGATGATAAGATGTGCTAAACAAAGTTTCGTACCTATTAGTCTCCAAAGTGACTTCCAAAAGTAGCTCATGAACTTTGTGTCTCTATCACTTACAATAGTCTTTGGAACCCCATGAACTTATGAGTCTCTAAAGTATAAATCGCCACGTTCATAGCATCATCTGTCTTGTGACATGGTGTAAAATGAGCCATCTTTGAAAATCTATCAACCACTACCATGATTGCATCTTTTCCCCTTGCTGTCCTTGGTAACCCTACAATGAAATCCATAGAACACCTCCCAAGGTCCCTCTGGACTGGCAATGGAGTATAAAAAACCTTGATGAAAGGCTGCCTTTGCCTTTGACAAGTAGCACATTGAGCAATTATGGCCTCAACATCACAATCATTTTTGGCCAATAGAAATGTTCTTGCACATGGTTAGTGTCTTTGTAATGCCAAAATGTCCAGCAATACTCCTCCATGAGCCTCCCTTACTAGAACTCACGTAAGAAAACATTAGGTATGCACAATAGATTACCTTTAAACACAAAACCCATCATGTAGCACATAGGAACTCATAGAACCCCTTGAAAGTTGCGCCATTATTTGTCCAAAGTCACCATCTTGCTCGTAAAATTGAGTTATCAACTCTAAACCAAGTATATTTAAAGTCAAAACACCAAACAAGATATTACCTTCGTGACAAAGCATCAGCAACAACATTAGACTTCCCGTTTTTGTACTTTGAAGAGAAGTGAAAAGATTGCAAAATTCAACCATTTAGCAGTCTTGGATTCAATTTTGTTGACATAATGTGCTTCAAGTTCATGATCAGAATGTAATGAAGATGATTAGGCCTTAAATAGGACTCCAATGATCCAAAGCTCTAATAATGGCATAGAACTCCTTGTCATATGTAGAATATTCAGTTTAGCACCATTCAATTTCTCACTAAATAAGCAATTGGCCTCTCCTTGGACTAAACAGCACCAATTCCAACCCCACTTGCATCGTCTCCACTTCAAAGGTTTAGAGAAATGGTAAGGCTAGTATAGGCGTGTTACAAAGCAACATGTTAATCAATTCAAAAGCTTCTGTGCCCCCTTAGTTCCACTCAAACTTAGGCTTATCCTTTTAATGCATTCGGTTATAAGAGCAACAAACAGATGAAAAATTCTTCACAACTCCTATAAAACGAGGCTAACCATGAAAAGCACTACTTCTGTCATGTTTTTTGGTGTTGGCCATGATTTTATAGCTTCCACTTTAGATGGATCAACAGAAACCCATCCTTGGACACATATACCCCAAAAACGTCACACTTGGTACCATGAATAACACTTTCAGCTTAGCATATAGCTTTTTCTCGATGTCCCAAACACACTCCTTAGATGCTTAGGTGATCATACACTTTTGCTATACACCAAAATATCATCTAAATATACCACTACAAACTTACCATGTATGGCTTTAAGACCTCATTCATCAACATAAACGTACTAGGTGCATTAGTTAACCCAAAAGGCATGACTAACCATTCATAAAGCCCTAGCTTTTTTTAAAACCTTTTTCCATTCATCACCTTTCTTCCGAATCTGATGATATCCACTTCTTAAATTTTTGAAAATAATTGAGAACCATGTAATTCATCTAGCAAACATCAATCTAGGTATAGGAAACCTATATTTGACGGTTATATTGTTAACTGCCCTTGAATCAATACACATTCTCCAAGTCCCATCCTTCTTAGGTACATATTATGTAGGCACAAGCACATGGACTCATGCTCTCTCTCACTACCCCCTCTCATTAATTCCTCAATTGCCTTTGTATCTCCTTTGTCTCTTTGGATTACATCTATATGCAGGGTTGTTAGGAATTTGAGACCCAGGAATAAGATCATTTGATGTTCAATCCACTAGGTGGTAATCCTGGTGGCAACTCATTAGGAAATACATCTGAAAACTATTCAACATAGGTTGCAACACCCTAGGAATCTCTGGGGCTTTCTCTTGTACCTTTTGACTACCAACATGTAGACATAGAACTTGTTTTCAACTCCCTTTCTAACTCTTTCCACCCACCAACAAACACCTTTAGAATTACCATGCTTGTTTAGTTTAGAAATCATCAAGGGTTTTAATGCATATGATTTCTCATTAGGGTTCTTTGCGCACAATATAAACATTTGTTTCCCATTAAACTTCCCAAAACGGTCATATTGCCAAGGTCTACCCAATAGTATATGACAAGCATCCATAGGACAAACATCACAAGAGTACTTGATCCTCAAATTTACCTATTTTAAACGCAATCAAGGCTTGTTGTTACCTTAACATCCTTGTGTTGCTAAGCCAATGTAGCTTGTAGGTTGAGGATGTATCTTGTAGGTATTGCGAGTTTTCACCAACAACGTAGATACTACATTGTGCAACTTCCAGATCTAGATTACATCACAAAGCTTGCCTTGAACATTACACCTGTGAGAAAATTTTATCCCTTTGCTCTCCAAGGTTGTGACTTGAGATTGTAATACCCTACGTAACAAAGGATGGCCTTGGGTTTCTGGTGGACTTCCTCGTCTTCTCCATATTTTCATAATGGCATATCTTCCTCCTCATCTCCATACATTCTCCTCCTCTTCTTCAAGGCCTTTCCCCATCTACCCAATTTCGAGTTGTTGTGACCCTAGCAGAGGACAATCTCTTGAATGTGACCTTGTCCTTTACAATGAACAAACAATGCGGGAATCACTCCTTGGGGCTTGGAATTGAACTCTTATCCTTGAGAAGGTGGTTTAGTAACCTTATCAAAGTTGGTTTTTTGAGGAAAAGTATCCACGTTTTTCTTAGGTCATAAGTTTTGAAGTATGTCTTGGTTACGTGCAACTGTTTTCTCAACCCTTGCTGCCACTCTAAAACTTCATCAAAGGTCCAATAAGGTTGTAATTCGAATTTCTCCCTTATATTTTCATCTAGACCAGCCACAAAACGAGCCACTTTGTGGTCCTCCTTCTCTTCCAAATCACAAATCATGATCAATTTTCAACTCACAATATACTCATCAACCGTTTTTCTATCTTGTTTTAATGTATGACATTGAGAAATTGTTTTGCTCGAAATCTTGAGGAACAAAACGTTTCCTCATCTCCTTTTTAATTTTAGACCATGAAGTATTTTTAACCTACCTTATTTTCCTTCTCTTTCTTTGTAACCCCTCAAGCCATAACTTGCATAGGAAGTGAGTTTTAATTCCGCCAATTTTAAGATTTATGATCATCAATTTCTTTGTAACGAAAAATCCTCTCAACCCTACGAATCCAATCTAGAAATTTTTCAGGATCCATACCTCCATTAAACTAGGAATTTCGAGTTTAAGATTTCGATCATCATCCCTCATCTTTCCCTTATGTTTGTGCCTTGATTTGGTTCCTCCATCGTCACTAGAACTTGATGGTATCCCTTTTTTGGTTTACGTACACTCCTCACACTTTCTTGCTCACTTTCACTTGATGATGAGCCTCCTCTTGTTTAGATTTAGTAGGAGTTTTCTTGGTAGAAGACATGATGGTTAGGACTTCATCTAAACGAGCCTTTAACTCGTCAATCTCCCCTTGCATACGTAGCTCCTTTGCTTGAGCCAAGCTCAAACCTTTCGTGAATCCTTGGATTTTATCTCCACCTTCTTGAGCCACTGATAATTGATATTGAACACTTGAGTGCGACTATCTCAAACGAAAGCAACCAAAAGTTGATGTGAATTTTGTTAAAAAACGCCAATCACACAAAGGAAACTTAGACTTCAAATTTGATAAAGCTGCGCACACAAATCTGAACTTCTAGGCGAATAATTAGTAGAATTTGATTAAAGCAACGCACCCTCAATCCTAAAAACTATCTCAAGTGAGATAAAGCACAAAGCACCACTCATTGTTCAATTCTCACAAGAAACTCTCAAAATTTGTTTACTCGCTGAAACAAAAGAAAACCGAAAACAAAGTGTTTTCAATTGATCTAATCGAATTTTATTGATGTATTTTACATCCATTTATAGCTAAACATACATCACAATAAATCAGAAACCTAAACATATCCTAACTACCTTAGATATATGTGATAAACAAACTAAGATTAGGATAACAAGAAAATCTTATAAAACCGGATACACATCTTGCACCATATATTTTGTAATTTGATTCTAGTCTAATCTTAGATATTTTGCAATCAAATCTAAGGACCATATATCCGAATAACAAACTAGGTTGACCAATCAAACAACACAAAAACCCACGTTGACAACGTTGCCCAACCTTCCAAAAATTTTCAAAAATCCCGCCATATAACTTGCTTGATTTCTCGTTGATTTTGTTGGACTTGCGATTTCAAGAACTTCAAGAAAACTCTTCAAGATTCAATCTTTATTTCAAGAAACTCCATTTTATGTTCCATGCTGATCCATCAACCTTGACTCATAAACTAATCAAGAAAATAACAAAACACCATATGGTAAACCCTATCGAATGACGTGGAAGAAAAACCCATATAGCTCAACACTTCTAAACTACTAACTATACTTGCTTTACATTTACGTGAATAAGCTTGTGCATGTCCACCATGCACACGTAAAAATCCACCCTAGCCAACCCTAGAAGCCTTGTGTCTCCATAAGCACTAACTCTCCCAAGGTTGCTTCTTGTTTTCACCTTCAATCAAACCCAAACCCTCGAAGTTTTGTCATTGTATGCGTATCATATCCTCCCCGTTTTTGAGAAACTTGTTTCCAAATTCTTTTTGACTCATACTTCCTTTCTTGAATGGAGGAAGGTCGGCAAGAGCTTCTTCTGCAAAAGAAAGGATACTTGGTTAGATAAATGGGAAAAGAAACAGAAGTTCAGTATCAAATGATAAAGCAAAAATTACCCTGGTTATACTCATCCCCATAATTACACCAGCAGAGCAGCAATAAGGAAGTTGCGATCTAAGAAGAATTCGCTAAAGGGGATCCAGTTGTAGGGAACTGTTAGAGATTGTTTCTTGATCTCCACTATGGTAGATCTGAAATATTCTAAGTTTTGTTGCTCATTGTCACTCAATCTAGGAAGCTCAAAGGATCTTCCTAGGCATTTTGGAAAAGGATTCCATTTTTTCAACACTTCTACCAATTTTTTTTCGTGGGACTGCACAAACACAAAATGGTTCCTCCAGTTGGGAACCTTGGTCGCTTTTTCTACACAAGTGAGGAACCCCTCACTGTTTTTCAGATAGAACCACCCACGTTTGCAGTGGGAGGCCTTTGAGAGATGGTGAAGATGAAGGAAGACCTTAGAAGAAGCTTTCACTCCTCTAAGGCCACAAGAAGTCACATAAGACATTATGTGAACCCAAGAATTGGGAGTAAGTTGACATAGGCCAATGTCATACTTTTTGAAGAGATTAAAAATGAATAAGGAAGTGGGAAACCTAAGTCCTAGGTCAATTACTTCAGTATAAACAGGGAAGCAGTCTTCCGGGGCGTCCAGAATGGTATCCCCCTTGTTAGGGATGATCAACTCAAAATACTCATTATTGAAAATTAAATCACTACTCAGTTTATCCTTATTTACACCATCTACGTATTCATCGGAGATCACTACATCGTCAGCACCAGGATAGGCACCTCTCTTCTTCTTAAGCTTGGAAGTGGTAGCCTCAGAAGTCTCTCTCTTCTAGTAGGAACCTCCCTTACTTCCTCCTCGGGAGCTTCCTGTGCAGCTTCAGCACACTTTCTTCCCTCAACCTGGGGAGTAGGATCTTGCTGATCAAGAGGATTCACATCTGAAACTTCAGATGCTGGAACTCTCAAAGTAGCAGTATCTTTATAGGCAGTTTGTTTAACTCTTGCCATTGCAACTTCCTGCACAGGAAGAGAAGGAAGTAGGAAAGACCCAGACAATAAGTGATCAGGAACAACAGAAGATTGAGTTCCAACAGAAGAAGTAGTACGAGGAGAAGGAAGTAGTTTAATAGAGTTCTCATTATTATGTGGGGAAGAAGAGGATGAAGAAGCCATTGGAAAATAAAGACAAAAAAGTAAAGGAAAAACAAGAAAGAAAAAGAATTCAGGTAAATACCTGAAAGAGAGAAGAAAACTAGAATCTACTGTTCACACCGGAAACCGCCGCAACAGCTCGCCGGAAATCGCACCACAGGTTGCCGGAAATCACCTCTGAAGCTTCTTGGGAATTTGAGAGGAAACTTGGGAACTTTTAGAGAGAGAGAGTGAAATAAAATCACAATCATTTTCAATCATCTTATATATAAAGAAATTTGAAGGGGCACAAGAGTAAATTCCCCCTTCAAATTTGAATTTCCCCCCAAAAAATCAAAAGGGGTGGTTGCGGCTTTAATAAATGCTAAAGGAGGGTTACAAAATAACTTCCGAAACAGAAAGAGACGTCAGTTGGGGCATGGATTACGGATCCAAACACCCAACTGAGGGGCAAATGATGTGGCACGCCAACTCATGCCACGTGTCAGCATAATACTGGGCCACGTGTCCACTAAAAGTCCAGGTGGCACTGCCACTTGGCAATGACTGGACCACCAAGGTGGGCTCCACACGGCCACGTGTCGTTGTAAGATTGGGCCACGTGTCCACAACAAATACTTAAAAGAAGAGAAACCTCTGCCACGTGTCGCAATCCTATTCGAGGCTACAAGGTAGGGAAAAAGGAGGAATTTGGGCCTTGAGGCTTGAATGTAAAAGCCCATGAGGCTTGATCAAGCATCAACCAATTAGACGATGACAAATGTCATCGTCCTATTTGTTGGCCTCCAAACCTAAGGCTATAAATACCCCTCAAAATCATCATTTTGGGGGCATTCAACATTCAAACATTCAATCAAATCTTCATTCATTCTTACATCACACTAAGAGAATTTCTCTCACTAGTTTCCCTCTCTAGATTACCAAATTGCTAATTATTGTTAATTTGCCTTAATCCTCATACAAATACTTACTTAAGCATCGGAGGGGGAAAAAATCCTACGAGGATTTTATTCCCTTGTTTTGCAGGAATCGAGGTCCGAGCCATCAGGAAGTGAACAAGCCAACACCTGTCCATCTGACGTGTAGTCCTCTAGTTCCCCTCTCCACGTATTCAGTTGAAGAGACCCTACTAGGAACTCATTCTACATCACACATCATTAGAAACAACCATAACATGATATCATCAACTAAAAATTTGTTTAACTGCAACGAAATCGATAAAAATCCATCTTTCAAAATCCCTGGAAAACCAAGAATAGAATCATGTTTTAGGCTTGCTCACTCAAAAGGTTGGACACCAACATAAATCATCGAAAGATAAAAACTCGTAGGTTTTGTATCGACCATCTCTTCAACTTGATTTAGAATCAACTGATCTTCAACCATAAGTTCTTTCATTGCATCAAAAATAATATCACTATCAATCTTTGATTCATCTTTGGTCACATTCTCCATGCATTCAATCCTTTCCTCATTGATTGTGATCAATATTGATTGATTACCTACGTCGGTTTGTGTGTTGCATTCTTCAGCATCTGTAATTATTTTTGTTTCATGATCTAGCATATCACAAATTTCTGAAAAACCCATTGATTTTGATTGTTGTGATGGCTTGTTCGCTAAAATCTCGTCGTTATGCCCTAAATCGTTACATACTTCAACGTTTTGCAAAACTTTATTGGCATGAACCTCAATTTCTTCAATCACTATAACATCTTCTGTTGATAACATTAAGTCAAACTCATGAATATGATGAAGAATTCTAGGTTTGTCCATGATAGAATNGGTTTTTCCATGATAGAATGTTTCGGCTCCTCTTCTTGCAACTCTTCCAATAATAGTTCTAAATATAACTCCGAAGAAATTTCTACATCATTAACACATTGAATTCTTATATGGCCAAATCTTTAACACTTAGAACAATCTGGTTTATTCCCAAGGAAAAAATATGAGAGCAAGTCGTGAGCAGACACTACTTTATTATGTCAATCCATCACCGAAAACTGTCTAGAATTTTGGATGAAAGTACAAAGACCAAAACCCCACCTAAACAACTCTTATAAGGCTGAATTTTTGTGGAGTTTTCTTACTCAATATGTGATTATGATGTAAGTCTAATATACCCCTCCAACAAATTGTAATGGTATTTAGACTCGAAAGAAAAACAACTCACCTTGAAACAACTTAAAATTGCGAAATTAACCAAAACTCAAGAACACACTCAAAGTTCTGGGTTCTTAGGCTAGAGACAAGACACACTCAATCTCTCCCTAATCTTGTCACTCAAGAACTAACTCAAAGCAACAAGGAACAACACTCACACTTCGGACAAACACAAAGAAGAATGTTAGGCAACCTCACGGTTTTTTTGTGAATAACTCAAAACTGATTTTATTTCTTGTTTTCTCTCCAATATATAGTAATGAGGAGTAGCAAATGAAAAGACAAAAACCACCAAAATTCAAGGGGAAAACCGTCCCTAAAGGAAAACAAACAGCCAACACTTTTCCTTAATTTAAGCTATCACTAAATGCCTTAATTAGCTAGTGATGATCAGCTAAAAATAAGGCCTAAAAAACCTCCTACATAACCAGCCATTAAGAGCAACTTTAAGAGTGACTCATGGCATTATTATAATCAGAAATAAACTAGGAATAAGATAGAAATCCACGCCCAAATCAGTAGCTTAATGGGCCACACGTGTAGCTTCTTTTAGACTTGTACTTTGGACCTTCAATCAACCCTTGGGATGCAACACTTGAATTCCGTCTTTGTAGAAAATGGATAAAACCCAAGAGTTTCCAAGACTAGTGCAACGAGACAAGAAGTTGACTTTATCATTTCCCCTTCTTTAGAAAAGTTTGCCCTCAAACTTGAATCATCCATATGGTGACAAATCCCCTACATTGAAAGTAGCACTAACGCCCATCAACTCATCTGGAAGCTCAATTTTGTAAGCACTGTCATTCCCCTCTCAAGAACTCTAAAAGGACCATCCGAACGAGGCATAAGCTTGTTCTTGCGAAGCTTAGGGAACCTCTCCTTCCTCAAATGTAACCAAACCAAGTCCCCTGGATGAAAAATAGGTTTGCGGTTTTTATTAGCTCTCTCTTGGTATTTTTTATTCATCTCCTCAATTCTTTTCTTCACTTGCTCACAGGTTTTTTGAAAGGTTTCCACCCTCCTCTTAGCATCTTTCTCCACAATGTCACTCATAACCATGGGAACAAGATCAATCGGCACAAATGGGTTCACTCCATAAACTACTTCAAATGGGGAACGAGAAGTAGTTAGGGAATGAGCTCTACTGTAAGCAAACTCCACATGGGCTAGTTTCATGTCCCAATCCTTTTGCGTTTTGCTCACAAGTCCTCTCAACAACGTACCCAAAGTTCTATTTGTCACCTCTGTTTGCCCATCAGTTTGGGGATGATGAGAGGTACTAAATAGCAACTTGGTACCAACAAGTTTCCATAGGGTCCTCCAAAAGTGACTGAGGAATTTGGAGTCCCTATCAGGTACTAAATCACCCTTCTTTGTCAATTCTGTGATTGGAGCCATGATGGTTGAGAAGTTCTTAATGAACCGCCTATAGAATGAGGCTAGTCCATGAAAACTTCGAACTTCGTGCACAATGGGTTGGAGCTAACCAAGATTGAACTGCTTTAGAACCTTTTCCGGATCTACAAGTACCCCCTCTCCTGTTACAATGTACCCTAAGAATACAACACTAGGCGTCATGAATACACATTTCTCAAGCTTCCTTACAACTTTACCTCCCTCAATTTTTCAAACAACCTCCTTAAATGAATTACATGATCTTCATTGTTTTTACTATACACAAGAATGTCATCTAAGTAAACAACAATAAAATCATTAATAAAAGGACGGAGAGCTTCATTCATCAATCTCATGAAGGAGCTTGGGGCGTTGCAAAGCCCAAATGGCATCACCAACCACTCATACAACCCTTGCTTTGTTTTAAAAGCCGTTTTCCACTCATCTCCCTCTCGAATTCAAATTTGATGGTAACCACTCCTTAACTCAAGTTTTGAAAAGACTAAGGCACCACTCAACTCATCTAACATATCTTGCAAACGAGGCATAGGGAAACGATATTTGATGGTTATACTGTTAATGGAACGACTATCAACACACTTTCTCCAAGTACCATCTTTCTTGGGTACTAAGAGGGCAGGAACGGCGCAAGGGCTAAGGCTCTCTCTCACATAGCCTCTCTCTATCAATTCATTCACTTGCCTTTCAAGTTCCTTACTCTCCTCTGAATTACACCTATAGGCAGCCTTGTTGGGCAAATGTGCTCCAGGAATCATGTCAATGGCGTGCTCAATGCCCCTTATAGGTGGGAGGCCATTGGGCAAGTCATTGGGAAAAACATCCTTGTACTCTTCTAACAACTCATTTAGTGTGGATGAGTCATTACAAGTAGTACCAAGTTCATCTTTGGTTCTCACAACCAAAGCATACCCTCCCCATTCTCTTCCACTATTTTCTCCAATTCATTACAAGTTACAAGATAGTTGCTTTTCTCTTTTTCTTTTTTAGCAACTTTGGGTGGTAAAGGTAATAATCTAACACTCCTACCATCTCTAGTAGTTACAACATACATATTAGATCTACCTTTATGCTCCGAATCAGGATCAAACTGCCATCGTCTTCCAAGTTGATCTATATCTTACGTTCAAACTAAGGGCTTAAACTTAAGATAGATTGATTTAACGAACTTCGTGAATTGGAACACTCACAACCAACGAAACTCACAAACTTAGGTTAGATTGGAACACTCAACAATCTAGTTCTAAGGGTGTTTTAATCTTTGTGAGAATACTCGATCACAAATACTAAAACAGTGGTGAATATTTTGAAGCTTCTAACTCTCAAAACACTTGAAAATCCTTTGTAAAATTTGGGTGAAAATCTCACACAAAATAGCGCATAACAAGTATGAAAAATAATCGAAATCTCAATTTTATTAAATAAAANAATCTGAATTTTATTGAATAAAACATGGGTATTTATAGTACAAATACCTTAGGACTCCTAAACAATCTTGGATAAACTCCCTAAACTATCTAGGAAATAAAACAACTCCTAAAGACACACTAATCCTAGTAAATCCGGCCTTCACAAGATAAACATACAACTTGATAAGTATGCCACCTCATTATTGTAAGTTGATCTTATCTTGCCTAACAACTCTATCAAACTAACTAATCAAGAAAATATCCTAACAACTTATCTAAATAACTATTTAACAAGATAATTATCAGATTTTAAACTATAAATTACAAGATAACTTGTTGCCCAAGAACTTGGAAAAATAGCAAAGTACTCGCCATTTTGAACGCCAACTTATACTAGCCAAGCGTTTGAACGCCATCTTACACTTGCCTTTGTTGAACGCCAACTTATGCTTTGTCAATGCTGAATGCCAACTTATAAACCTTGCTTTCCAAGTGTTGAACACTAAGTGAACGCCTAGCTAGTCTTGAACGCCAAGTGAACGCCTAGCTAGCCTTGAACGCCAAGTGAACGCCTAGTGGCGTGTGGCCTTATTCAAGTATGAGTGTTATGCAACAATGACCATGAGCTAATCCAAAGCCATGTAGCCCAAATGAACGCCACCCTTGAATTTCAGAACGCCACCATTGAATCTCAGGACGACTTAGAATCAACTCTTTCTCTTCAATGCTTGAATCTGCTTCCTGATCATCCTCCCTTTTTTCAAATGGAATTGTCCTCAATTCTTGAATCTGCTTATCATCCAAGTAAGGAGTTAAATCCCCTATGTTAAAGGTACTAGCCACGCCATACTCTTCTCCAATGTCAACCTTGTAAGCATTATCACCATACTTCTCCAAGATTTTAAAAGGACCCTCAGCTCTAGGCATGAGTTTGTGTTTGCGTTTGCCGGGAAACCTCTCCTTTCTAAGATGAACCCAAACCAAATCACCTGGATTGAATGTCTTAGACTGGCGTTTCTTATTTGCCTTTTTCTTGTACATCTCATTTACCTTTTCAATTCTCGCTTTTACTTGTTTATGCAATTTCAACATGTTCTCAGCTTGCTTCTTTGCATCTTCATGGATATACTCGTTTTTAGGAATAGCAATCAAATCAATAGGCACATAAGGATTGATACCATAAACTACTTCAAAAGGTGAATGTTGAGTAGCATAGGTAGGTGTCCTATTGTACGCAAATTCTGCATGACTTAGCTTCACATCCCAATCTTTGCCCGTTTTACTCACAAGTCCCCTAAGCAAATAACCAATTGTTCTATTAGTGACCTCAGTTTGTCCATCAGTTTGTGGATGATGAGAAGTGCTGAACAACAACTTTGTGCCAATCAATTTCCATAAACCCTTCCAAAAGTAACTAAGAAACTTGCTATCACGATCAGAAACAATGGTTTTAGGAACCCCATGCAATCGAACAATCTCTTTAAAATATAAAGAAGCCACTCCTATAGCATCCTCAGTTTTGTGACAAGCAATAAATTGCGCCATCTTTGAAAACCTATCAACCACAACCATGATTGAATCCTTATCTCTTTGTGTTCTTGGCAAAGCAACAATAAAGTCCATGCTCACATCCTCCCAAGGCTTTTCTGGAACAGGTAGTGGAGTGTATAATCCCTTATGAAACGTGCTTTTTGATCGTTGACAAGTACCACAACGAGCTAGAATTGCGTGCACATCTCCCACCATCTTTGGCCAGTAGAAGTGTTCTTGTAGCAATTCAACTGTTTTGTTGATGCCATAGTGTCCTGCAAGACCCCCTCCATGAGCTTCAAGAACCAAAAACTCCCTTATAGCACACTTAGGGATACAAAGTTTGTTGTTTTTGAATAGAAAACCATCAACCAAGTTGTAATGACCAATTG
>PYUH01000126.1:49838-64211 GCA_016808085.1 Suaeda aralocaspica
AATGATCCAATGCTCTAATCATAGCATAGAACTCCTTGTCATAAGTAGAGTAATTCAATTTTCCTCCTCCTAACTTTTCACTAAAGTAGGAAATTGGCCTCCCTCCTTGAATGAGAACTGCACCAATCCCTGTATCACTTGCATCACACTCAACTTCAAAAGGTTTAGTGAAATAAGGAATTGCTAGAATCGGAGTATTGCACATTTTTTCCTTTACCAAGTCAAACGCCAGTTGAGCATGTTTGGTCCACTCAAACTTGCCTTGTTTCGTGCATTCAGTTATAGGGCTCATAATAGTCCTAAAATTACGAATAAATCTCCTATAAAACAAAGCTAGGCCCTAAAAAGATCTCACTTGAGTAACTGTCGTAGGAATAGGCCATGATGCAATAGCTTCAACTTTCTTTGGATCCACTTTGATGTGAATTTTGTTATAAACAAACGCCACTCACACAAGATAAACTTAGACTACAAACTTGATAAAGCAACGCACCACAAATTTGAACTTCTAAGGCGAATAATTGATAGAATTTGATTAAAGCAAAGCACCCTCAAATCCTAAAAACTATCCTCACGTGAGATAAAGCTCAAAGCACCACTCACTCAATCGAATTCCTCACAAGAATCCTCACAAAATTATGTTTACTTACGTGAAACAACAAACCGGAAACAATGTGTTTTCAATCAATCTAATCTGAATTTTATTGATGTATTTTACATCCTATTTATAGCTAAACATATCACACAATATGTGAATATCCTAAACAAATCCTAACTACCCTAGATTCATGGTATAACAAACTAAGATTAGGATAACAAGATAATCTCCACAAAACCGGATACAATCTTGCGCCATATAATTATAATCTGATTTTCTAGCCCAAATCTTAGATATTTTGGGAAACAAATCTAAGGACAATATTTCCAACTAACTAACTGAAGTTGACCAAGTCAAACAACACGAAAAACACCGTTGACAACGTTGCCCAGAATCGTCAAAATCGTTCAAAAATCCCGCCATATAACCCGCTATAGTTTCCTTTGATTTTTGATGGACTTCCATTTTCAAGAACTTCAAGAAACCCTTTGAGCTTCAATCTTTATTTCAAGAAACCTTCAATTCTGTGTTTCCCATGCTTGATTCCATCAACCATGACTCATAAACTAAATAAGAAAATCACAAAACACCATATGGTAAAACCCTATCAAATGAAGTGGGAAGAAAACCCATATAGCTCAACACTCCTAAACTACTAATTATGCTTGCTTGATTTTTACGTGAGGAAGCTTGTACATGTTACCATGCACACGTAAAAATTCACCCTAGCCAACCCTAGGAGCCTTGTGTCTCCATAAGCCACTAACTCTCCCATGGTTGCATCTTGTTTTCCACCTTCTATCAAACCCTCGAAGTTTTGCTCATTGATATTCGTATCATCCTCCTCTTCTTCAGAAGAGTTTGTCCTCAAACCTCGAAGTTGGTCATCAGGAACATAAGGAGCTAAATCACCAATGTTGAAAGTAGCATGAACTCCATATTCTCCTGGCAATTCTAATTTGTATGCATTGTCCCCCACCTTACTTATGATTTTGAACGGTCCATCACACCGTGGCATAAGCTTATTCTTCCTTTGATTTGGGAACCTTTCCTTTCTCAAATGTAGCCAAACCAAATCCCCTTCCTTGTAAACATGTTGTGATTTGTGTTTGTTTGCTCGTGCCTTGTAAATATCATTGACCTTTTCAATTCTAGCCCTTACTTCTGCGTGAAGCTTTTGCATGTAATCAACCTTTGTCTTGGCATCCTTGTGTACCAACTCCCCTTTAGGAATACTTACAAAGTCAATTGGTAATTTAGGGTTGATTCCATAGACAATTTCGAAAGGTGAGTGTTTAGTAGCATAAGTAGGTGATCTATTGTAAGCAAATTCAGCATGAGCAAGCTTCAAATCCCAATCTTTTTGTGTCTTACTAACCAAACCACGCAAAAGAACCCCTAGTGTTCGATTGGTTACCTCTGTTTGGCCATCTGTTTGAGGATGATAAGATGTGCTAAACAAAAGTTTCGTACCTATCAATCTCCAAAGTGACTTCCAAAAGTAGCTCATGAACTTTGTGTCTCTATCACTTACAATAGTCTTTGGAACCCCATGTAACCTTATGATGTCTCGAAAATACAAATCAGCCACATTCATAGCATCGTCGGTCTTGTGACATGGTGTAAAATGAGCCATCTTTGAAAACCTATCAACCACTACCATAATTGCATCCTTGCCTCTTGCTGTCCTTGGTAACCCTACAATGAAATCCATAGAAACATCCTCCCAAGGTCCCTCTGGCACTGGCAATGGAGTGTAATAGCCTTGATGGAAGGCCGCCTTTGCCTTTTGACAAGTAGCACATTGAGCAATTATGGCCTCAACATCAACAATCATCTTTGGCCAATAAAAATGTTCTTGCAACATGGTTAGTGTCTTTGTAATGCCAAAATGTCCAGCAATACCTCCTCCATGAGCCTCCCTTACTAGCAACTCACGTATAGAACACTTAGGTATGCACAATAGATTACCTTTAAACAAAAACCCATCATGTAGCACATAGGAACTCATAGAACCCTTTGAAAGTTGCGCCATTATTGGTCCAAAGTCTCCATCTTGCTCGTAAAATTGAGTTATCAACTCTAACCCAAGTAACTTAAAGTTCAAAACACCAAGCAAAGTATACCTTCTTGACAAAGCATCAGCAACAACATTAGACTTCCCCGTTTTGTACTTTGAAGAGAAGTGAAAAGATTGCAAAAATTCAACCCATTTAGCATGTCTTGGATTCAATTTTTGTTGACCATTAATGTGCTTCAAAGCTTCATGATCAGAATGTAGTATGAAGTGATTAGGCCTTAAATAATGACTCCAATGATCCAAAGCTCTAATAATGGCATAGAACTCCTTGTCATATGTAGAATAGTTCAGTTTAGCACCATTCAATTTCTCACTAAAGTAAGCAATTGGCCTCTTCCCTTGGACTAGAACAGCACCAATTCCAACCCCACTTGCATCCGTCTCAACTTCAAATGGTTTAGAGAAATCTGGTAAGGCTAGTATGGGTGTGTTACAAAGCAACTTCTTAATCAATTCAAAAGCTTCTTGTGCCCCCTTAGTCCACTCAAACTTAGGCTTATCCTTCTTAATGCATTCGGTTATAGGAGCAACAACAGATGAAAAATTCTTCACAAACCTCCTATAGAACGAGGCTAACCCATGAAAAGCACGTACTTCAGTCACGTTTTTTGGTGTTGGCCATGATTTTATAGCTTCCACTTTAGATGGATCAACAGAAACCCCATCTTTGGACACAATATACCCCAAAAACGTCACACTTGGTACCATGAAATAACACTTTTCGAGCTTAGCATAGAGCTTTTGTTCTCGTAATGTCCCAAACACACTCCTTAGATGGCTTAGATGATCATTAACACTCTTGCTATACACCAAAATATCATCTAAATATACCACTACAAACTTACCAATGTATGGCTTTAAGACCTCATTCATCAACCTCATAAACGTACTAGGTGCATTAGTTAACCCAAAAGGCATGACTAACCATTCATAAAGCCCTAGCTTTGTTTTAAAACCTGTTTTCCATTCATCACCTTCCTTCATTCGAATCTGATGATATCCACTCCTTAAATCAATTTTTGAAAATAATTGAGAACCATGTAATTCATCTAGCAAATCATCCAATCTAGGTATAGGAAACCTATACTTGACGGTTATATTGTTAACTGCCCTTGAATCAATACACATTCTCCAAGTCCCATCCTTCTTAGGTACTATTAATGTAGGCACAGCACATGGACTCATGCTCTCTCTCACGTACCCCCTCTCCATTAATTCCTCAATTTGCCTTTGTATCTCCTTTGTCTCCTCTGGATTACATCTATATGCAGGCTTGTTAGGAATTTGAGACCCAGGAATAAGATCAATTTGATGTTCAATTCCACGTATGGGTGGTAATCCTGGTGGCAACTCATTAGGAAACACATCTGAAAACTCATTCAACATAGGATGCAAAACCCTAGGAATCTCTGGGGCTTCATCTTGTACCTCTTTGGCTAACAACATATAAGACATAGAACTTGTTTTCAACTCCCTTTCTAACTCCTTTCCACCCACCAACAAAACACCTTTAGAATTACCCATGCTTGTTTTAGGTTTAGAAATCATCAAGGGTTTTAATGCATATGATTTTTCATTAGGGTTCTTGCGCACAATATAGACATTTGTTCTCCCATTAAACTTCACAAAACGGTCATATTGCCAAGGTCTACCCAATAGTATATGACAAGCATCCATAGGACAAACATCACAAAGTACTTGATCCTCAAATTTACCAATTTTAAACGCAATCAAGGCTTGTTTGTTTACCTTAACATCGCTTGTGTTGCTAAGCCAATGTAGCTTGTATGGTTGAGGATGTATCTTTGTAGGAATTGCGAGCTTTTCCACCAACAACGTAGATACTACATTTGTGCAACTTCCAGTATCTATGATTACATCACAAAGCTTGCCTTGAACATTACACCTTGTGAGAAAAATTTTATCCCTTTGACTCTCCAAAGGTTGTGCACTTTGAGATTGTAATACCCTACGTAACACCAAGGATTGGCCTTGTGTTTCTGGTTGGACTTCCTCCGTTTCTTCCTCCATATTTTCATAATTGGCATACTCTTCCTCTCCCTCATCCCCATACATCTCCTCCTCTTCTTCAAGGCTTTCCCCATCTACCCAATTTCGAGTTGTTGTGACCCTAGCATGAGGACAATCTCTTTGAATGTGACCTTGCCCTTTACACTTGAAACAAACAATGCGTGAATCACTACTTTGGGGCTTTGAAGTTGAACTCTTATCCTTGATGAAGGGTGGTTTAGTAACCTTATCAAAGTTTGGTTTTTGAGGAAAAGTATCACGCTTTTCTTTAGAATCATAGGTTTTGAAGTATGTCTTTGTTTTGCGTGCAACTTGTTTCTCAACCCTTGCTGCCACTCTACAAACTTCATCAAAGGTCCAATAAGGTTGTAATTCGACCTTCTCCCTTATATTTTCATCTAGACCAGCCACAAAACGAGCCACTTTGTGGTCCTCCTTCTCTTCTAAATCACAAATCATGATCAATTTTTCAAACTCCACAATGTATTCATCAACCGTTTTTCTATCTTGTTTTAATGTATGCATCTTGATGAAATTGTTTTGCTCGAAATCTTGAGGAACAAAACGTTTCCTCATCTCCCTTTTTAATTTAGACCATGAAGATATTTTTGATCTACCTTCTTTCCTTCTCTTTCTTTGTAAACCCTCAAGCCATAAACTTGCATAGGAAGTGAGTTTTAATTCCGCCAATTTATAGGACTTATGATCATCATATTCTTTGTAACGAAAAATCCTCTCAACCCTACGAATCCAATCTAGAAATTTTTCAGGATCCATACCTCCATTAAACTCAGGAATTTCGAGTTTAAGATTTCGATCATCATCCCTCATCTTTCCCTTATGTTTGTGCCTTGATCTTGGTTCCTCATCGTCACTAGAACTTGATGAGTATCCCTTTTTTGGTTTACGTACACTCCTCACACTTTCTTGCTCACTTTCACTTGATGATGAGCCCTCCTCTTGTTTAGATTTAGTAGGAGTTTTTTTGGTAGAAGCCATGATGGTTAGGACTTCATCTAAACGAGCCTTTAACTCGTCAATCTCCCCTTGCATACGTAGCTCCTTTGCTTGAGCCAAGCTCAAACCTTTCGTGAATCCTTGTGGATTTTCGTCTCCACCTTCTTGAGCCATGATAATTGATATTGAACACTTGAGATTGAATGAATCTCTCAACGAGAGCACCAAAAGTTGATGTGAATTTTGTTATAGACAAACGCCACTCACACAAAGAAACTTAGACTTCAAATTTGATAAAGCTACGCACCACAAATCTGAACTTCTAAGGCGAATAATTAGTAGAATTTGATTAAAGCAAAGCACCCTCAAATCCTAAGAACTATCCTCACGTGAGATAAAGCAAAAAGCACCACTCACTCAATCGAATTTCTCACAAGAAACTCTCAAGTTTTTGTTTTCTTCGTGAAACAATAAAAACCGGAAAACT
This sequence comes from Suaeda aralocaspica, assembly GCA_016808085.1. NCBI lineage: Eukaryota > Viridiplantae > Streptophyta > Magnoliopsida > Caryophyllales > Amaranthaceae > Suaeda > Suaeda aralocaspica. The sequence continues at coordinate 55,992 of PYUH01000126.1, forward strand.
TATGTTTTTCAATCAAGCTAATCTGAATTTTATTGATGTATTTTACATCCTATTTATAGCTAAACATATCACATAATATTTCAGAATCCTAAACATATCCTAACTACCTTAGATATATGGTATAACAAACTAAGATTAGGATAACAAGAAAATCTTAACAAAACCGGATACATATCTTGCACCATATATTTTGTAATCTGATTTCTAGTCTAAATCTTAGATATTTTGCAAATCAAATCTAGCCACCATATATCCGAATAACAACCCTAGGTTGACCAAGTCAAACAACACAAAATCCCGCGTTGACAACGTTGCCCACAACTTCAAAAATCTTTCAAAAATCCCGCCATATGCATTGCTTTGATTCTCGTTGATTTTTGTTGGACTTCCGATTTCAAGAACTTCAAGAAACTCTTCAAGATTCAATCTTTATTTCAAGAAACCTCCATTTTTGTGTTTCTCATGCTTGATTCCATCAACCTTGACTCATAAACTAATCAAGAAAATAACAAAACACCATATGGTAAAACCCTATCAAATGACGTGGGAAGAAAACCCATATAGCTCAACACTTCTAAACTACTAACTATACTTGCTTTACATTTACGTGAATAAGCTTGTGCATGTCACCATGCACACGTAGAAATCCACCCTAGCCAACCCAAGAAGCCTTGTGTCTCCATAAGCCACTAACTCCCCCATGGTTGCTTCTTGTTTTCCACCTTCAATCAAACCCAAACCCTCGAAGTTTTGCTCATTTATATGCGTATCACTCCCTTATGTTGTCATCTAGACCAGCCACAAAACGAGCCACCTTATGGTCCTCCTTCTCTTCTAAATCACAAACCATGATCAATTTTTCGAATTCTACAATGTATTCATCAACAGATCTTCTATCTTGCTTTAATGTATGCATCTTAATGAAGTTGTTTTGTTCGAAATCTTGAGGGACAAAACGTTTCCTCATCTCCCTCTTTAACTTAGACCATGAAGAGATTTTCGACCTACCTTCCTTCCGTGTGCCCATTAAGCATACTGCATATTGGGCGTGGATTTCTATCTATTCCTAGTTTAATTCTGATTAAAATAGCCATGAGTCATCTTAAAGTTGCTCTTAATGGCTGGTTTATGTAGGGGTTTTTAGGCCTTATTTTTATTTGATCATGACTAGCAATTAAGGCATTTAGTGGTTAGCTAAATTAAGAGAAATGTTGGTGGTGTTTGTTTCTTTAGGGATAGTTCCCCCTTGACTTTTGGGGTTTTTGTCTTTTCATTTGCTACTCCTCATTACTAATATTGGAGAGCAAACAAGAAATAAAATTCAGTTTGACGTTTTCACAAAACAAACCTGTGAGGTTCCTAACATTTGCTTTGTGTTTGTCGAAGTGTGAGTGTGTTCCTGTTGCTTTGAGTTAGTTCTTGAGTGACAAGATTAGGGAGATTGAGTGTGTCTTGTCTCTCAGCCTAAGAACCCAGAACTTGAGTGTGTTCTTGAGTTTTGGTTATTTCGCAATTTTAAGTTGTTTCAGGTGAGTTGTTTTTCTTTCGAGTCTAAATACCATTACAATTTGTTGGGGGGTATATTAGACTTACATCATCTGGTAGTCAGAGTCTGGATAAGTTTTTTCGTGAGAAAAATTGGTCAGTTTGAAGGAGCTTGAACAAAACAGTAGATTCGTTCAGTTTGGAGTTGCGGTCTGTAAAGGCGATATCTCCTTCGTTTATGTCCAAATTGAGTGATTTTCTTTGAACCTGAATTTTACTTGTGTAGAGTACTCACAAAAATTTCTCGATTTTTTTAGATATCTTTGCTAATAACGGGCAGGTTTTTGGAAGCAGCGCAGAAAAGGGGCAAAACTGGGAAGGCAGATTTAAACAAAGATATCTCCCTCATCCGAAGAGCTTTGAGGAGTTTCTTTTTTTCAAATTGATTGTTTTGATCTAATTTTCTGAATTTGTAAGCCTTGAAGTCTCGAGGCAATTTCATTTTGCTTTTTGTCTCTAACTCGGCAGTTCTCAATCCTTGTAATTGTAATAGTCTAGCAAAATAGTGGAAATCATGGATGTGAGGCGTTTGCTAAATGTTTGCAAATAATTACTAAAAAATTGGAGAGTTGGAGAAAAAGACGGAAGAAAGTGAGGAGAAAAGGCTAGGCAAATACTAGATGGATGCAATTGCCGATATGGTGTTGCAAACAACTAGAAAACTGAACGCTACTAGAAAATGTAGGATGTGGGTAGTGGGAGCAGTCTTAGGCAATTTGATGAAGATAGGGGCTTAAGATTGACCTACCAGAATTTGATGAGGGGGCATGATAGTGAGGCCTCTTCTAGATGGGTAAGGCAAATTGAAACTGTTTTTGAGTATAAGGGGTTTGATGATAAAAAAGGTTCAATTGTCTGTTCTAAAATCACTAAACTCGTGCCTATGTATGAAAACCTCAAGCAATAGAAGGAGAGAGGGAAAAAAAAAATTGACTCAGGAGAAAGTTGAAAGAAAGAGATGAGGGATAAAATGGGTAAATGGGAGGTATGAACAAGAACAATACTTAAAATTGACCCATCTTTCCCAAAAAACATGAGCGTGAGAAGATTACATTAAGGAGTTTGAGAGTTGTGTTTGGCGTGTGACTTACAGAGAAGGAGACCTTCAAAACTGCTCGTTTTATAAAAGGTCTTTCGAAGAGTATAGCCAAAAAGTGGAAGTGACTCACTATACACTTTTGGAGTTTGTAATTGGCTATTCGTTGCGAAACTCAATTGAAAGAAGAGAGCTCAAAACTTCTTTCAAAGCCTATGAAATTACTACTACTTACTCAAATGGGAGTACGTTTCAAACAAAAACAGGTGGCTCCTTTCAAAATAGTCTCTTTTTCTGGTTCTAAGTTTGAAAAGGGAAAGAAAAGAATGTAATTTCTCCTAGTGAACTTGCTACTAGGAGAAGTGTTTCAAGTGTCATGGTAGAGGGCATATAGCATCCGAGTGCCCTAGCAAAAATGTGTTGACTGCTTCACAATGTGCCTATTGACGAAGAAGAAAAAATCTATAATTTGTTACACAAGAGGAAGATGAAGAGTTTGATGAAGAGTATGATGAGGATATACCTCCAGAGAATGAATGAGAATGAAGGTGGTTCGGAAAATATGTTTAGTGAGCTAGAAGTTGATGAGAGCAAAGGAACAATTTTGTTCCATACTAGATGCAAGATTAGAGAGAAGACTTGCATGTGACTGTTGTGGTGGTGCACACCGATGTAATCTCTTCCGAAGCGTGTGAGTATTGAATCTTATACTAGAGATCATGAAGAGCCATACAAGTTGAATTGGTTGAACGATGGCACGGGAATAAGAGTAAAGAAGCAAGCTCTGGTGTCCTACTCCATGGAAGCTTTGAAGAAGAGAGGTGGTCGACATACTACCTATGGATGCTTGTCATTACTAATTGTGATCAGGAAGCAGATTCAAGCATTGAAGGAAAGAGTTGATTCTAAGTCGTCCTGAGATTCAGGGTGGCGTTCTGAAATTCAAGGGTGGCGTTCATTTGGGCTACATGGCTTTGGATTAGGTCATGGTCATTGTTGCCTAACACTCATACTTGAATAAGGCCACACGCCACTGGCGTCACTTAGCTTTCAAGGCTAGCTAGGCGTTCACTTGGCGTTCAACACTTGGAAAGGAAGGTTATAAGTTGGCATCAGCATTGACAAAGCATAAGTTGGCGTTCAACAGTGGCATGTGTAAATGGCGTTCAAAACTTGGCAAGTATAAGTTGGCGTTCAAAATGGCGAGTACTTTGCTATTTTTCCAAGTTCTTGGGAACAAGTTACTTGTAATTTATAGTTTAAAATCTGTATTATCTTGTTAAATATTATTTAGATAATTGTTAGGATATTCTTGATTAGTTAGTTTGATAGGGTTGTTAGGCAAGATAGATCAACTTACAATAATGAGTGGCATACTTATCAAGTTGTATGTTAATCTGTGAAGGAGCCGAATTTACTAGGATTAGTGTGTCTTTAGGAGTTGTTTATTCCTAGATAGTTTAGGGAGTTTATCCAAGATTGGTTAGGGTCCTAAGGTATTATCTATAAATACCCATGTTTATTCAAAAATTGAGATTTCGATTATTGTTCATACTTGTTATGCGCTATTTTGTGTGAGATTTCACCCAAATTTACAAGGATTTTCAAGTGTTTTGAGAGTTAGAAGCTTCAAAATATCACCACTGTTTTAGTATTTGTGATCGAGTATTCTCACAAAGATTAAAACACCCTTAGAACTAGATTGTTGAGTGTTTCAATCTAACCTAAGTTTGTGAGTTTTCGTTGGTTTGAGTGTTCCATTCACGAAGTTCGTTTAAATCAATCTATCTTAAGTTTAAGCCCTTAGTTTGAACGTAAGATATAGATCAAGTGGTATCGAGCACAATGGCTGATCAAGAAAAGAAAGCAAAGTTTATAGTGTGAGCTCATTACGCACCTAAAGAACAAACAAACAAGTTGCAAAATTGTTCTTGGGTTTGACAACGGAAGTTATTCGCCTCAAAGCTAACCTTCAAATAGTGATGATGATCGTGGTTCGAAGTTTGAAGTGAATGATTTGATGGCCAAGGTGATGTAGCCTACCTTGACTGGGGACTAGCATGGAAAGGTATTTTGATTATAAGGGCACGAGTGAAGATAAGAAGTACACAGATTGCTATTGCTAAACTATCTAAAATCGCTTCCATGTGGTTCAATGACTAAAAAGGAGTAGGCACGCGAGGGTAAGAGCAAGATCAAACTGGGAAAAGCTTAAGAAGCTTTGAGAAGGCGTTTTGTTCCTACAAATTATCAACAAGAGTTGTATGTTAGATTGGCAACGTGTGAAACAAGGAATCAGCCTATGGAAGATTACAATTGCTGAGTTTGAAAAACTAACCATACAATGTGACGTTGAAGAGAGGAAGGAGCAAAAAATTGCACGTTTTATTGGTGTCTTTAAGTGGATGTGCGTGACAAGATTGAGTTACAACCTAACCTATCGTTTGCTGAGTTAGCAAAACTGCCATAGTATTGGATAAGCCAGGAAAAGGAACGTGACTAAGCGATCACCTAAGCATTATCAAGGGTTAAAATCTACCAGCTCACACGCCCATTGAGTTTAAAAGTGAAGCAAAGAAGTTCTGGCGCCAAGCAGTGATAAGGGGAAGAAGTTGAAACACTTGATGATGGTACAACAACGGTAACATGTTTTAGTGTCGGGTTATGGCCATTATAAGAAGGATTGTCCTACTTCTAGGCGTTGACATGCGTGAGATGAGGGAGATTGATGAATACACCAATGAACTTCAACACGCCATAGAAGAGGAGGGTTGCGAGGAAGAATGCAAGCCAGAAAGTGACTTTGAGGGGAGGAAGTTTATGAAAATAATTTAGTTCTTAGAAGGTTTTGCACTCCAAATCCGTGGGAGAAGAGCAACGTGAAAACATCTTTCACACTCGTTGCAAGGTACACAATTCTATTTGTAGTTTGATTATTGATGGAGGTGTTGTGCCAACGTAGTCTCATCAAGCTGGTTAATAAACTACAATGAAAACATCAAGACATCCGAAACCTTATAAGCTAAAGTGGCTAGAGATGACAATGAAGTGAGTATACGAAAGCAAGCGCTAGTAAATTTTTCAATTGGAAATTTGAAGACGAGGTAGTTTTTGTGATGTTGTTCCTATGGACGCCTGTGATCTACTACTTGGTAGACCATGGCAGTATGATAGAAAAACTATCCATGATGGCGAGTCTAACGTGTACAAGGTCTTCAAAGAGGGAAAGGAGAAGGTATTGCTCCCACTTTCACCTAGTGACCTAACAAGAAAGAAAAAGGAAAGCCCAAAGATGATAAAAAGGTTGTGTTTGTGTCACGAAAGCAATTTGAGAAGGACATGGGTGCTCGTGATTTTGTATACCTTCTGGTTGGTAGGAAGTCAAGAGCATTGAAGACATTGATCATCCTATTCTACAAGAATGTGGTGTGAATTTGAGGTGTGTTTCCAGAAGATTTGCCACAAGGGTTGCCGCCAATTTTGGTATTGAACACCAAATTGATTTGATTCCTGGTGCTCCCATACCTAACAAGCCACCATATAGATGCAACCCAGAAAGAACAAAAATTACAAGGCAAATTGATGAGCTTATGAGAGAGGGTATGTACGTGAAAGTATGAGTCCTTGCAGTTCCTACCTGCTTGTACCTAGAAAATGGGACGTGGAGAATGTGCATTGGTAGTAGAGCCGTGAATACATAACTATCAGTATAGGTTTCCTATCCTAGGTTGGATGATTTACTAGATGAATTAGTGGTTCTCAACTATTTTCGAAGATTGATTTACGTAGTGGTGTCACCAAATTCGTAGGGGAAGGGATGAATGGAAGACGGCGTTCAGAGAAAGCATGGGCTATATGAATGGATGGTTATGCCTTTTGGTTAACTAGTGCCCCTAGCACATTTATGAGGCTATGAATGAGGTGTTGGTCCTTTCATTAGTAAATTGTGTTGTGGGTTTATCTTGATGATATATTAGTGTAAGTAAGAATGAAGGAGCTATGGTCATCTTTGACAAGTCTTTGAAGTTCTAAGGAAACAAAATCTCTGGGAAACTAGAAAAGTGTGATTTCATGCAAAGTGAGATTAGTTTTCTAGGGTACATTGTTTCGCATGAGGGATCAAAGTGTGATACGAATATCAATGAGCAAAACTTCGATGGTTTGATAGAGGTGGAAAACAAGATGCACCATGGGAGAGTTAGTGGCTTATGGAGACACAGGCTCCTAGGGTTGGCTAGGGTGAATTTTTACGTGTGCATGGTAAACATGTACAAGCTTCCTCACGTAAAATCAAGCAAGCATAATTAGTATAGTTTAGGAGTGTGGCAATGGGTTTCTTCCCACTTATTTGATAGGGTTTACCATATGGTGTTTTGTGATTTTCTTATTAGTATGAGTCATGGTTGATGGAATCAACATGGGAAACACAAAATTGAAGGTTTCTTGAAGAAGATTGAAGCTCAAAGGTTTCTTGAAGTTCTTGAAATGGAAGTCCATCAAAAATCAAAGGGAATCATAGCAGATTATATGGCGGGATTTTGAAGATTTTGACGATTTGGGCAACGTTGTCAACGGTGGTTTTTCGTGTTGTTTGACTTGGTCAACTGAGTTAGTATTGGAAATATTGTCCTTAGATTTGTTTCTAAAATATCTAGATTAGGCTAGAAAATCAAGATTATAATATATGGGCAAGATTTGTATCCGGTTTTGTGAGATATCTTGTATCCTAATCTTAGTTTGTTATACCATGAATCTAGGTAGTTAGGATTGTTTAGGTATCACATATTGTGTGATATGTTTAGCTATAAATGATGAAATACATCAATAAAATTCAGATTAGATTGATTGAAAAACATTGTTTTCCGGTTGTTGTTTCACGTAAGTAACATAATTTTGTGAGGATTCTTGTGAGGATTCGATTGAGTGAGTGGTGCTTTGCGATTTATCTCAAGTGAGAGTTTTTAGGATTTGAGGGTGCTTTGCTTTAATCAAATTCTATCAATTATCGCCTTTGAAGTTCAAATTTGTGGTGCGTTGCTTTATATAAATGTTTATTAGTCTTAAGTTTATCTTGTGTGAGTGTGCGTTTGTTTATACAAAATCACATAACTTTTGGTGCTCTCGTTGAGAGATTCGTCAATTCAGTTTCAATATCAATTAGTAGCTCAAGAGGGTGGAGATGAAATCACAAGGATTACGAAGGTTGAGTTTGACAGCAAGAAATACGTATGCAAGGGAGAGATTGACGAAGTTGAGGCTCGTTTAAGGAAGCTTACATCATGGCTTCTACCAAGAAAACTCCTACTAAATCTAAACAAGGGGATGGCTCATCATCAAGTTCAAGTGAGCAGAAAGTGTGAGGAGTGTGCGTAAACCAAAGGAGGATACTCATCAAGTCTTAGTGACGATGAGGAACCAGTCAAGGCAACAACACAGGGAGAAGTGAGGGATGATGATCGAAATCTTAAGCCGAAATTCCTGAAGTTTAATGGAGGTAGGATCCTGAAAAATTTTTAGTTGGATCGTAGAGTTGAGAGGATTTTTCGTTACAAAGATAGTGATCATAAGTCCTTCTAAATTGAGCGGAAGTCATCAATCCTATGCAGATCTATGGCTTGAGGGTTACAAGACAAGAAGGC
>PYUH01000126.1:64236-83061 GCA_016808085.1 Suaeda aralocaspica
CACTTGAACTTGATGATGAGCCATCCCCTTGTTTAGATTTAGTAGGAGTTTTCTTGGTAGAAGCCATGATGGTTAAGACTTCCTGTAAACGAGCCTTCAACTCGTCAATCTCCCCTTGCATACGTATTTCTTTTGCTTGAGCCAAACTCAAACCCTTCGTAAATCCTTGTGGATTTTCATCTCCACCCTCTTGAGCCATGAGAATTGATAATGAACACTTGAGATTGAACGAATCTCTCAACGAGAGCACCAAAAGTTAATGTGGATTTTGTTATAAACAAACGCCACTCACACAAGACAAACTTAGACTACAAACTTGATAAAGCAACGCACCACAAATTTGAACTTCAAAGGCGAATAATTGATAGAATTTGATTAAAGCAAAGCACCCTCAAATCCTAAAAACTATCCTCACGTGAGATAAAGCTCAAAGCACCACTCACTCAATCGAATTCCTCACAAGAATCCTCACAAAATTATGTTTACTTACGTGAAACAACAAACCGGAAACAATGTGTTTTCAATCAATCTAATCTGAATTTTATTGATGTATTTTACATCCTATTTATAGCTAAACATATCACACAATATGTGAATATCCTAAACAAATCCTAACTACCCTAGATTCATGGTATAACAAACTAAGATTAGGATAACAAGATAATCTCCACAAAACCGGATACAATCTTGCGCCATATAATTATAATCTGATTTTCTAGCCTAAATCTTAGATATTTTAGGAAACAAATCTAAGGACAATATTTCCAACTAACTAACTGAAGTTGACCAAGTCAAACAACACGGAAAACACCGTTGACAACGTGCCAGAATCGTCAAAATCGTTCAAATCCCGCCATATAATCGCTATATTCCCTTTGATTTTGATGGACTTCCATTTCAAGAACTTCAAGAAACCTTTGAGCTCATTTCTTTAAGAAACCTTCAATTTTGTGTTTCCCCTGTTGATTCCACAACCAGACTCATAACTAATAAGAAAATCACAAAACACCATATGGTAAACCCTAAAATGAAGTGGGAAGAAAAACCCTATAGCTCAACACTCCTAAAACTACTAATTATGCTTGCTTGATTTTAGTGAGGAAGCTTGTAAATGTTACCATGCACACGTAAAAATTCACCCTAGCAACCTAGGAGCCTTGTGTCTCCATAAGCCACTAACTCTCCCATGGTTGATCTTGTTTTCCACCTTCTATCAAACCATCGAAGTTTTGCTCATTGATATTCGTATCACACTTTGATACCCTCATGCGAAACAATGTACCCTGAAACTAATCTCACTTGCATGAAATCACACTTTTCTAGTTTCCCACAGAGTTTTTGTTTCCTTAGAACTTCAAAGACTTGTCAAAGATGACCATATGCTCCCTTCATTCTTACATACACTAATATATCATCAAGATAACCACAACAAATTTACTAATGAAAGGACGCAACACCTCATTCATAGCCTCATATGTGCTAGGGGCACTAGTTAAACCAAAAAAGCATAACCATCCCTTCATATAGCCCATGCTTGTCTTGAACGCCGTTCCATTCATCCCTTCCCTCATACGAATTTGGTGACACCCACTACGTAAATCAATCTCGAAAATAGTTGAGAACCACTAATTCATCTAGTATCATCCAACCTAGGAATAGGAAACCTATACTGATAGTTATGTGATTCACGGTCTACTACCAATGCACATTCTCCACGTCCCATCTTTTAGGTACAAGCAAGGTAGGAACTGCACAAGGACTCATACTTTCACGTACATACCCTCTCTCCATAAGCTCATCAATTTGCCTTGAATTTTTTGTTTCTTCTGGTTTGCTCTATATGGTGGCTTGTTAGGTATGGGAGCACCAGGAATCAAATCAATTTGGTGTTCAATACCACGAATTGGCGGCAACCCTTGTGGCAAATCTTCTGGAAACACATCCTCAAATTCACACAACAATTCTTGTAGAATAGGATGATCAATGTCTTCAATGCTCTTTACTTCCTTACCAACCAGAAGGTATACAAAATCACGAGCACCCATGTCCTTCTCAAATTGCTTTCGTGACACAAACAACACCTTTTTATCATCTTTGGGCTTTTCCTTTTTCTTCTTGTTTAGGTCACTAGGTGAAAGTGGGAGCAATACCTTCGTCTTTCCCTCTTTGAAGACCTTGTACACGTTAGACTCGCCATCATGGATAGTTTTTCTATCATACTGCCATGGTCTACCAAGTAGTAGATCACAGGCGTCCATAGGAACAACATCACAAACTACCTCGTCTTCAAATTTTCCAATTGAAAAATTTACTAGCGCTTGCTTTCGTATACTCACTTCATTGTCATCATCTAGCCACTTTAGCTTATAAGGTTTCGGATGTCTTGATGTTTTCAATTGTAGTTTATTAACCAGCTTAGATGAGACTACGTTGGCACAACTACCTCCATCAACAATCAAACTACAAATAGAATTGTGTACCTTGCAACGAGTGTGAAAGATGTTTTCACGTTGCTCTTCTCCCACGGATTTGGAGTGCAAAACCCTTCTAAGAACTAAATTATTTTCATAAACTTCCTCCTCCTCAAAGTCACTTTCTGGCTTGCATTCTTCCTCGCCACCCTCCTCTTCTATGGCGTGTTGAAGTTCATTGGTGTATTCATCAATCTCCCTCATCTCACGCATGGTCAACGCCCTAGAAGTAGGACAATCCTTCTTATAATGGCCATAACCCTGACACTTAAAACATGTTACCTTCGGTGTACCATCATCAAGTGTTTCAACCTTCTTCCCCTTATCACTGCTTGGCGCCATGAACTTCTTTGCTTCACTTTTAAACTCAATGGGCGTTGAGCTGGTAGATTTATACCCTTGATAAGGCTTAGGTGATCGCTTAGTCACGTTCCTTTTCCTTTGCTTATCCAATACTATGGCAGTTTTGCTAACTTCAGCAAACGATAGGTTAGGTTGTAACTCAATCTTGTCACGCACATCCACGTTAAGACCACCAATAAAACGTGCAATTTTTTGCTCCTTCCTCTCTTCAACGTCACATTGTATGGTTAGTTTTTCAAACTCAGCAATGTAATCTTCCATAGGCTTGATTCCTTGTTTCAACGTTGCCAATCTAACATACAACTCTTGTTGATAATTTGTAGGAACAAAACGCCTTCTCAAAAGCTTCTTAAGCTTTTCCCAAGTTTCGATCTTGCTCTTACCCTCGCGCTGCCTACTCCTTTTGAGTCCATTGAACCACATGGAAGCGTATTTAGATAGTTTAGCAATAGCAATCTTGTACTTCTTATCTTCACTCGTGCCCTTATAATCAAAATACCTTTCCAATGCTAGTTCCCAGTCAAGGTAGGCTACATCACCTTGGCCATCAAATTCATTCACTTCAAACTTCAAACCACGATCATCATCACTATTTGAAGGTTTAGCTTTGAGGCGAATAACTTCCGTTGTCAAACCCAAGAACAATTCTTGCAACTTGTTTGTTTGTTCTGCTAGGTGCGTAATGAGCTCATCACTATAAACTTTGCTTTCTTTTTCTTGATCAGCCATTGTGCTCTGATACCACTTGATCTATATCTTACGTTCAAACTAAGGGCTTAAACTTAAGATAGATTGATTTAACGAACTTCGTGAATTGGAACACTCACAACCAACGAAACTCACAAACTTAGGTTAGATTGAAACACTCAACAATCTAGTTCTAAGGGTGTTTTAATCTTTGTGAGAATACTCGATCACAAATACTAAAACAGTGGTGAATATTTTGAAGCTTCTAACTCTCAAAACACTTGAAAATCCTTTGTAAAATTTGGGTGAAAATCTCACACAAAATAGCGCATAACAAGTATGAACAATAATCGAAATCTCAATTTTATTGAATAAAACATGGGTATTTATAGTATAAATACCTTAGGACTCCTAACCAATCTTGGATAAACTCCCTAAACTATCTAGGAAATAAAACAACTCCTAAAGACACACTAATCCTAGTAAATTCGGCCTTCACAAGATTAACATACAACTTGATAAGTATGTCACCTCATTATTGTAAGTTGATCTTATCTTGCCTAACAACCCTATCAAACTAACTAATCAAGAAAATATCCTAACAAATTATCTAAATAACTATTTAACAAGATAATTATCAGATTTTAAACTATAAATTACAAGATAACTTGTTGCCCAAGAACTTGGAAAAATAGCAAAGTACTCGCCATTTTGAACGCCAACTTATACTTGCCAAGTGTTTGAACGCCATCTTACACTTGCCACTGTTGAACGCCAACTTATGCTTTGTCAATGCTGAATGCCAACTTATAAACCTTCCTTTCCAAGTGTTGAACGCCAAGTGAACGCCTAGCTAGCCTTGAAAGCTAAGTGAACGCCTAGTGGCGTGTGGCCTTATTCAAGTATGAGTGTTAGGCAACAATGACCATGACCTAATCCAAAGCCATGTAGCCCAAATGAACGCCACCCTTGAATTTCAGAACGCCACCCTTGAATCTCAGGACGACTTAGAATCAACTCTTTCTCTTCAATGCTTGAATCTGCTTCCTGATCACAATTAGTAAATGACAAGCATCCATAGGTAGTATGTCGCACCACCTCTCTTCTTCAAAGCTTCCAATGGAGTAGGACACCAGAGCTTGCTTCTTTACTCTTATTCCCGTGCCATCGTTCAACCAATTCAACTTGTATGGCTCTTCATGATCTCTAGTAGTAAGATTCAATTTACTCACAGCTTCGGAAGAGATTACATCGGTTTGTGCACCACCATCAACAGTCACATTGCAAGTCTTCTCTCTAATCTTGCATCTAGTATGGAACAAATTGTTCCTTTGCTTCTCATCAACTTCTAGCTCACTAAACAATATTTTCCGAACCACCTTCATTCTCATTTCATTCTCTGGAGGTATATCCTCATCATATTCTTCATCAAACTCTTCATCTTCCTCTTGTGTAACAAAATTATAGATTTTTTCTTCTTCGTCAAATAAGGCACATTGTGAAGCAGTCAACACATTTTTGCTAGGGCACTCGGATGCTATATGCCCTCTACCATGACACTTGAAACACTTTCTCCTAGTAGCAAGTTCACTAGGTGAAATTACATTCTTTTCTTTCCCTTTGTCAAACTTAGAACCAGAAAAAGAAGACTTATTTTGAAAGGAGCCACCTGTTTTGTTTTGAAACGTACTCCCATTTGAGTAAGTAGGAGTAAATTTCATAGGACTTTTGAAAGAAGTTTTGAGCTTCTCTTCTTTCAATTGAGTTTCGCAACGAATAGCCAATTTACAAACATCACCAAAAGTGGTATAGTGAGTCACTTCCACTTTTTGGCTAATACTCTTCGAAAGACCTTTTATAAAACGAGCGATTTTGAAGGTCTCCTTCTCTTGTAAGTCACACACCAAACACAACTTCTCAAACTCCTTAATGTAATCTTCTACACTCATGTTTTCTTGGGAAAGATGGGTCAATTTTAAGTATTGTTCTTGTTCATACTCCCTATTTACCCATTTATCCCTCATCTTCTTTTTCAACTTCTCCCATGAGTCAATTTTTTCTTTTCCCTCTCTCCTTCTATTTGCCTTGAGGTTTTCATACCATAGGGCAGCGAGTTTAGTGAGTTTTAGAACAGACAATTTGAACCTTTTTTTATCATCAAACCCCTTATACTCAAAAACAGTTTCAATTTGCCTTACCCAATCTAGAAAGGCCTCACTATCATGCCCCTCATCAAATTCTGGTAGGTCAATCTTAAGCCCCCTATCTTCATCAAATTGCCTAAGACTGCTCCCACTACCCACATCCTCATTTTCTAAGTCGTTCAGTTTTCTAGTTGTTTGCAACACCATATCGGCAATTGCATCCATCCTAGTATTTTGCCTAGCCTTTTCCTCCTCACTTTCTTCCGTCTTTTTCTCCAAACTCTCCAATTTTTTAGTAATTATTTGCAACATTTTAGCAAACGCCTCACTATCCATGATTTTCCACTATTTTGCTAGACTATTACAATTACAAGGATTGAGAACTGCCGAAGTTAGAGACAAAAAGCAAAATGAAAATTGCCTCGAGACTCTCAAAGGCTTACAAATTCAGAAAATTCAGATCAAAACAATCAATTTGAAAAAAAGAAACTCCTCAAAAGCTCTTCGGATGAGGGAGATATCTTTTGTTTAAATCTGCCTTCCCAGTTTTGCCCCTTTTCTGCGCTGCTTCCAAAAACCTGCCCAGTTTATTAGCAGAAGATATCTAAAAAATCTGAAAATTTTTGTGAGTACTCTACACAAAGTAAAATTCAGGTTCAAAAGAAGAATCACTCAATTTGGACATAAAACGAAGGAGATATCGCCTTTACAGACCGCAACTCCAAACTGACCGAATCTACTGTTTTGTTCAAGCTCCTTCAAATTGACCAATTTTTCTCACGAAAAAACTTATCCAGACTCTGATACCAGATGATGTAAGTCTAATATACCCCTCCAACAAATTGTAATGGTATTTAGACTCGAAAGAAAAACAACTCACCTTGAAACAACTTAAAATTGCGAAATTAACCAAAACTCAAGAACACACTCAAAGTTCTGGGTTCTTAGGCTAGAGACAAGACACACTCAATCTCTCCCTAATCTTGTCACTCAAGAACTAACTCAAAGCAACAAGGAACACACTCACACTTCGGACAAACACAAAGCAGAATGTTAGGCAACCTCACGGTTTTTTTGTGAATAACTCAAAACTGATTTTATTTCTTGTTTGCTCTCCAATATATAGTAATGAGGAGTAGCAAATGAAAAGACAAAAACCACCAAAAGTCAAGGGGAGAACTATCCCTAAAGGAAAACAAACAACCAACAGTTTTCCTTAATTTAAGCTACCACTAAATGCCTTAATTAGCTAGTCATGATCAAATAAAAATAAGGCCTAAAAAACCTCCTACATAACCAGCCATTAAGAGCAACTTTAAGAGTGACTCATGGCATTATTTTTAATCAGAATTAAACTAGGAATAAGATAGAAATCCACGCCCAAATCAGTAGCTTAATGGGCCACACGTGTAGCTTCTTTTAGACTTGTACTTTGGACCTTCAATCAACCCTTGAGATGCAACACTTGAATTCGGTCTTTGTAGAAAATGGATAAAACCTAAGAGTTTCCAAGACTAGTGCAACCGGTTCATGAGACAAAGAAGTTGATTTTGGATCAGATTATCACTCGACCTAAATTTCATGCATAGATTCCAAGCCAATTGATTGCAGTTGAATTGTTACACAAACTACACAAAACAGTTTCTTTTTGGACCACTACACAAAGAATCACTTAGATCAGATAGAAAAAAAATCTAGAAAAGTTCTTAAATTTTTTATGAGGAATGTAGACAGAAATATAACCAGTTTTAAAAAAAATCGCTCGAAAAACTTTTGTAATGAAGGAGATATCCCAACTTCAATCTGACCCTCGAAACTGATTATTGTCACACGATTTTTCGATTTTGCTTACTGCCCTTTTTCGATCACTTTTTACACCAAAACTTGCACGACTCTTTAATGAACAACTGCAAACAATAATTGGTCTTGAGGTTTAACGACCCCTCTCAACGAGAGCACCAAATTTGATGTGAATTTTCGTGTAAAGAAAAACTCACAAGGGTATAAACTAAAATTTCGAATCTATAAAGGCCAAGTCACCAAGATTCTTAATTTTATGTTGATCAATTAGTACTTTTATTAAAGCCTAAGCACCCTCAAAGCTACTTATTAAATCACAAGAGTATAAAGAAATTAATCACCAAATTTGATGTGAATATTCGGGTAAACAAAAACTCACAAGGGTATAAACTAAAATTTTGAATCTATAAAGACCAGGTCACCAAGATTCGTAATTTTAGGTTGATCAATTAGTTCTTTGATTAAAGCCTAAGCACCCTCAAAGCTACTAATTAAAATCACAAGAGTATAATGAAATTAATCACCAACTCTCAATTTTTTTTCGGATTTTGTTTTCAAGTAAACAAACAAACTTTTTTTTTATTCAACTCCAACTTAATTAAGTTACAAACTAATGTTAAGACTATTTATAGGAATAATCATCTACAAAAATCCTAATTAAAAACGGACTAAATACACGTACAAAATAAGATAAACACAGCCCTAATGACTCACAAGATAAGATTGCCACATCATCACTGCATCTTGATCTTATCTTGCTAAGAAACTTTATCTAATTAAGAAAATATCCTAAAAAACTTTCTAAAAAAAAAATAACAAACAAAATTATGAAAATAAAAATCACAACACAAAACACTAAACACGTCCTAAGAACATATCTAACTATACTTGGACTCTAGATAAAAGAAATCTAACTAAAAACTGATTTCTAGTTTGACAGCCGAGCAGAAAAATGCATATAACATTATCTTGTAATTTGTTTCTGAATTTTGGAAATAATTTTCCCTAAAAATAGATTCAATAAGCTTTCCAACTCATATTCACATGCCTTCAAATTGGAAGCGAACTGTCAATGAAAAATCTTCAAAGTCAGACATACTGCACTACTCCGAACTGAAATTTTATCTTTAGAAGCTTCAAGAAACGTCCTAGATTGAATCTTGTAATCAAGAAACTTTCAAGAACATGATCCTCCATCATTGTAGACCTAGTATAAATTTATTTCTAATCACACTTGTATCATTCTCCCCTTCTTCAAAAGAAACTTGCCCCAAGTTTTAGCTTTCGTGCAACCATCCATATTCGACGAACAAGTGATCCTTGTTTGATGCCAAATCTAAATTCACCTAGTAAGCACATCATTAGAAACAACCATAACAAGATATCATCAACTAAAAATTTGTTTAATTGCAACGAAATCAATAAAAATCCATCTTTCATAATCCCTTGAAAACTAAGAATAGAATCATGTTTTAGGCTTGCTGACTCAAAAGGTTGGACATCAACATAAATCATCGAAAGATAAAAACTCGTAGGTTTTGTATCACCATCTCTTCAACTTGATTTAGAATCAACTGATCTTCAACCATAAGTTCTTTCATTGCATCAAAAATAATATCACTATCAATCTTTGATTCATCTTTGGTCACATTCTCCATGCATTCAATCCTTTCCTCATTGATTGTGATCAATATTGATTGATTACCTACGTTGGTTTGTGTGTTGCATTCTTCAGCATCTGTAATTATTTTTGTTTCATGATCTAGCATATCACAAATTTCTGAAAGACCCATTGATTTTGATTGTTGTGATGGCTTGTTCGCTACAATCTCGTCGTTATGCCCTAAATCGTTACATACTTCAATGTCTTGCAAAACTTTATTGGCATGAACCTCAATTTCTTCAATCACTATAACATCTTCTGTTGATAACATTAAGTCAAACTCATGAATATGATGAAGAATTCTAGGTTTGTCCATGATAGAATGTTTCGGCTCCTCTTCTTGCAACTCTTCCAATAATAGTTCTAAATATAACTCCGAAGAAATTTCTACATCATTAACACATTGAATTCTTATATGGCCAAATCGTTAACACTTAGAACAATCTGGTTTATTCCCAAGGAGAAAATATGAGAGCAAGTCGTGAGCAGACACTACTTTGGTATGCCAATCCATCACCTAAAACTGTCTAGAATATTGGATGAAAGTACGAAGACCAAAACCCCACTTAAACAACTATTATAAGGCAGAAATTTTGTGGAATTGTAACTCAATATGTGATTAACACTCGACCAAAATTTCATGCATAGATTCCAAGTCAATTGATTCATACAAAGAATCACTTAGATCAGATAGAAAAAAAATTTGGAAAAGTTCTTAAATTTTTTATGAGGAATGAAGACAGAAATATAACCAGTTTTAAAAAAAAAATCGCTCGAAAAACTTTTGTAATAAAGGAGATATCGCAACTTCAATCTGACCCTCGAAACTGATTTTTGTCACACGATTTTTCGATTTTGCTTACTACCCTTTTTCGATCACTTTTAACACCAAAACTTGCACGAGTCTTTAATGAACAACTGCAAACAATAATTGGTCTTGAGGTTTAATGACCCCTTTTAACGAGAGCACCAAATTTGATGTGAAATTTCGTGTAAAGAAAAACTCACAAGGGTATAAACTAAAATTTCGAATCTATAAAGGCCAAGTCACCAAGATTCTTAATTTTAGGTTGATCAATTAGTACTTTTATTAAAGCCTAAGCACCCTCAAAGCTACTTATCAAATCACAAGAGTATAAAGAAATTAATCACCAAATTTTCTGTGAATATTCGGGTAAACAAAAACTCACAAGGGTATAAACTAAAATTTCGAATCTATAAAGACCAAGTCATCAAGATTCGTAATTTTAGGTTGATCAATTAGTCCTTTAATTAAAGCCTAAGATCCCTCAAAGCTATTAATTAAGTCACACGAGTATAATGAAATTAATCACCAACTCTCAATTTTTTTTTCGGATTTTGTTTTCAAGTAAACAAACAAACTTTTTTTTATTCAACTCCAACTTAATTAATTTACAAACTAATGTTAAGAATATATATAGGAATAATCATCAACAAAAATCCTCACTAAAAACGAACTAAATACAGGTACAAAAGAAGATAAACACAGCCCTAATGACTCACAAGATGAGATTGCCACATCATCACTGCATCTTGATCTTATCTTGCTAACAAACTTTATCTAATCAAGAAAATATCCTAACAAACTTTCTAAAAAAATAACAAAAAAAATTATGAAAAAAAATCACAACACAAAACACTAAACACGTCCTAAGAACATATACTAACTATACTTGTACTCTAGATAAAAGAAATCTAACTAAAAACTGATTTCCAGTTTGACAGCCAAGCAGAAAAATGCATATAACATTATCTTGCAATTTTTATCAATTTTGGAAATAATTTTCCCTAAAAGTAGATTAAATAAGGTTTCCAACACATATTCACATGCCTTCAAACTGAAAGCGAACTGTCATAGGTGAAATAATTGCTTATGGAAATATCAACCATATGGGTGCATCAAGGGTAGGGATTTGTGTGTGTATGGTCACTCATCACTAAGTGGCACGCAAATCAAGGCAAGAATGGGTGGATTATGGGGAACAAGATGGTTTTTGCCTATGAGTTTTTTCCCACAGGGTTTTTCTCATTTTTGGCATTGAGTCTTTTAATTCTTGGTGAGTCTTGATCATCATAATTATGCTAAAATGCATGGAGAAAGGTTTCTTGATTAAAAGATTGGATCTTGAAGCATTTTTGAAGTTCTAGAAGAAATCTTGAAAATTGCGCAAATTTATGACGAAGCTTCGTGCGAGTTTTTGGATGATTTTCTTGGTTCTTGGGCTCCAAGCAAGTGTCGTGATTTTAGCTTAAAATCTGATGATTATCTTGTTAATTAGTTATTTAGATAAGTTGTTAGGATATTTTCTTGATTTGTTAGTTAGTTAAAGATTGTTAGACAAGATAAGATCAAGTGCAAGTTGCATGATGAGGTGGCATACTTATCTTGTTGTGTGTATGTTGTAGGGGCCGAATTTCCTAGTCTAGGTGTGTTTTTTAGTCTATTGTTATTAGGATTTTGTTTTTGATTATACCTATAAATAATCTCAACATTAGGATGTAGTTAATTAAGTTAGAGTTGAATAAAAAAAATTTGTGTGTTTACTTGAAAACAAAATCCGAAAAAAAATTAAGAGTTGGTGATTAATTTCTTTATACTCTTGTGATTTAATTAGTAGCTTTGATGGTGCTTAGGCTTTAATCAAAGGACTAATTGATCAACCTAAAATTGAGAATCTTGGTGACTTGGCCTTTATAGGTTCGAAATTTTAGTCCCTTCCCTTGTGAGTTTTTGTTTACACGAAAATTCACATCAAATTTGGTGCTTCTGTTCAGAGGTCTTTTATACTAGAGTGCTCATCTATTTATTAATTAAAACACTTGAAGCAACATTGCTATGGTAATTGGTGGTGACGAAGTTCCTGCAACTTTTGAAAAAGGATTGTCCTTAGAACAGGCCAGAGAAATCCGAAGGCACAATGAAATTAGGGAACTGATCTATATCTTACGTTCAAACTAAGGGCTTAAACTTAAGATAGATTGATTTAAGGAACTTCGTGAATTGGAACACTCACAATCAACGAAACTCACAAACTTAGGTTAGATTGGAACACTCAACAATCTAGTTCTAAGGGTGTTTTAATCTTTGTGAGAATACTCGAACACAAATACTAAAACAGTGGTGAATATTTTGAAGCTTCTAACTCTCAAAATACTCGAAAATCCTTTGTAAATTTTGGGTGAAAATCTCACACAAAATAGCGCATAACAAGTATGAACAATAATCAAAATCTGAATTTTATTGAATAAAACATGGGTATTTATAGTACAAATACCTTAGGACTCCTAAACAATCTTGGATAAACTCCCTAAACTATCTAGGAAATAAAACAACTCCTAAAGACACACTAATCCTAATAAATCCGGCCTTCACAAGATAAACATACAACTTGATAAGTATGCCATCTCATTATTGTAAGTTGATCTTATCTTGCCTAACAACCCTATCAAACTAACTAATCAAGAAAATATCCTAACAACTTATCTAAATAACTATTTAACAAGATAATTATCAGATTTTAAACTATAAATTACAAGATAACTTGTTGCCCAAGAACTTGGAAAAATAGCAAAGTACTCGCCATTTTGAACGCCAACTTATACTCGCCAAGTGTTTGAACGCCATCTTACACTTGCCACTGTTGAACGCCAACTTATGCTTTGTCAATGCTGAATGCCAACTTATAAACCTTCCTTTCCAAGTGTTGAACGCCAAGTGAACGCCTAGCTAGCCTTGAACGCCAAGTGAACGCCTAGTGGCGTGTGGCCTTATTCAAGTATGAGTGTTATGCAACAATGACCATAAGCTAATCCAAAGCCATGTAGCCCAAATGAACGCCACCCTTGAATTTCAAAACGCCACCCTTGAATCTCAGGACGACTTAGAATCAACTCTTTCTCTTCAATGCTTGAATATTCTTCCTGATCATGCTCTCTTTCTTCAAAAGGAATTGTACTCAATTCTTGAATCTGCTTATCATCCAAGTAAGGAGTTAAATCCCCTATGTTAAAGGTACTAGCCACGCCATACTCTTCTTCAATGTCAACCTTGTAAGCATTATCACCATACTTCTCTAAGGTTTTAAAAGGACCCTCAGCTCTAGGCATGAGTTTGTGTTTGTGTTTGCATTTGTCGGGAAACCTCTCCTTTTTCAGATGAACCCAAACCAAATCACCTGGATTGAATGTCTTAGACTGGCGTTTCTTATTTTCCTTTTTCTTGTACATCTCATTTACCTTATGATACGAATGTCAACGAGCAAAACTTCGACGGTTTGATAGAAGGTGCAAAGCAAGATGCAACCATGGGAGAACTAGTGGCTTATGGAGACACGAGACTCTTGGGGTTGGCTAAAGCAAATTTTTACGTGTGCATGGTGACATGCACAAGTTTCCTCACGTAAAAATCAAGCAAGAATAACTAGTAGTTTAGGAATGTTGAGCTATATGGGTTTTCTTCCCACTTCACTTGATAGGGTTTTCCATATGGTGTTTTGTGATATTCTTAATAAGTCTATGGGTCATGGTTGATGGAATCAAGCATGGGGAACACGAAAATGGAGGTTTCTTGAAAAAAAGATCGAAGCTCGAAAGGTTTCTTGAAGTTCTTGAAAATGGAAGTCCATCAAAAATCAAGAAAAATAAGCATGTTATATGGCGGGTGGTATTACGGGATTTTGGAGAGTTTTGGGCAACGTTGTTTTCCGTGTTTTCCGTGTTGTTTGACTTGGTCAACTTTAGTTAGTTTGTTGATAATATTGTCCTTAGATTTGTTTCTTAAAATATCTAAGATTTAGGGTAGAAAATCAGATTACAAGCCTTGGTGCGCAAGACTTGTTATCCGGATTTGAGTAGATTTTTGTTTTTCTAATTTTAGTTTGTTTCTGCCTTAATTCTAGGGTAGTTAGGATTTGTTTTAGGATATTCACATACTGGATGACATGTTCAACTATAAATATCGTGTAAAATACCTCAAGAAAAACAGATTAGATTGATTAAAAACAAATTGTTTTCGTTTGCATTGTTTTGCGTCAAAACAATTTTTGTGAGGATTTCTTGTGAGAAATTCGACGAGTGAGTGGTGCTATTGAGCTTTATCTCACGTGAGGATAGTTTTAGGATTTGAGGGTGCTTTGCTTTAATCAAATTCTAATAATTATTCGCCCTAGGACTTCGAATTTGTGGTGCGTCGCTTTATCAAATTTGTGTTCTAGTTTATCTTGTGTGAGTGGCGTTTGTTTATAACAAAATTCACGTCAACTTTTGGTGCTTTCATTGAGAGTTTCGTTCAATCTCAAGTTATCATCATCAATTTTCATGGCTCAAGAGGGTGGAGACGAAATTCCACAAGGATTTACGAAGGGTTTGAGTTTAGCTCAAGCAAAAGAATTGCGCATGCAAGGGGAGATCGACGAGTTGAAGGCTCGTTTAGAAGAAGCCTTGACGATCATGGCTTCTATGAAGAAAACTCCCACTAAATCTAAGCAAAGGGATGGCTCATCATCAAGTTCAAGTGAGCAGGAAAGTGTGAGAAGTGTTCGTAAACCAAAGAAAGGATACTCGTCAAGCTCTAGTGACGACGAGGAGCCTAGGTCAAGACACAAACACAAAGGGAAGATGAAGGATGATGATCGAAATCTTAAACTCGAAATCCCTGAGTTTAATGGAGGTATGGACCCTGAAAGGTTTTTAGATTGGATTCGTAGAGTTGAGAGGATTTTTCGTTACAAGGAGTATGATGATCATAAGTTAGCGGAATTGAAGCTCACTTCCTACACAAGTCTATGGCTTGAGGGTTTGCAAAGGAAAAGAAGGAAGGGGGGTAGATCGAAAATCTCTTCATGGTCTAAGTTAAAGAGGGAGATGAGGAAACGTTTTGTTCCTCAAGATTTCGAACAAAACAATTTCATTAAGATGCATACATTGAAGCAAGATAGAAAATCTGTTGACGAATACATCGTGGAATTCGAAAAATTGATCATGGTTTGTGACTTAGAAGAGAAGGAGGACCACAAGGTGGCTCGTTTTGTGGCTGGTCTAGATGATAATATCAAGGAAAAGGTCGAATTACAAACTTATTGGACCTTTGATGAAGTTTGTAAAGTGGCTGCAAGAGTTGTGAAGCAAGTTGCACGCAAGCCAAAAACCTTTTTCAAGACTTACGATCCTAAGGAAAAGCGTGATGTATTTCCTCAAAAATTAAACTTTGATAAAGTTGCTAAACCACCCCTCATCAAGGATAAGAGTTCAACTTCAAGGCCTCAAGGTAGTGATCCACGCATTGTTTGTTTCAAGTGTAAGGGGCAAGGCCACATCCAAAGAGATTGTCCTCATGCTAGGGTTACAACAACTCGAAATTGGGGAGATGAAGAAAACCTTGAAGAAGAGGAGGAGGTGTACGAGGATAAGAGAGAGGAAGATTATGCCAAATATGAGACTATGGAGGAAGAAACGGAGGAGGTTCAACCAGAAACACAAGGCCAAGCATTGGTTTTGCGTAGGGTGTTGCAATCACAAATTGCGCAACCTTTGGAGAATCAACGAGACAAAATCTTTCTCACAAGGTGTAATGTTCAAGGCAAGCTTTGTGATGTGATCATAGACACTGGAAGTTGCACAAATGTAGTCTCTACATTGTTGGTGGATAAGCTCGAAATTCCTACGAAGATCCATCCCCAACCATACAAGCTACATTGGCTTAGCAACACAAGTGATGTTAGGGTAAACAAACAAGCTTTAGTTGCGCTCAAAATTGGTAAATTCGAGGATCAAGTGCTTTGTGATGTTTGTCCTATGGATGCTGGTCATATCTTGTTGGGTAGACCTTGGCAATATGATCATTTTGTGAAGTTTAATGGGCGAACAAATGTTTACATTGTGCGCAAGAATGCCAATGAGAAATCATTTGCATTAAAACCTTTGATGATTTCTAAACCTAAGGCAAACATGAGTAACTCTAAGGGTGCTTTGTTAATTGGCGGGAAGGAGTTAGAAAAGGAGATGAAAACAAATTCTATGTCCTATATGCTCTTAGCCAAGGAGGTACAANCATCCAATGTTGAATGAGTTTTCTGATGTGTTTCCCAATGAGTTACCACCAGGGTTACCACCAATACGTGGGATTGAGCATCAAATTGATCTCATTCCTGGTTCTCCGATTCCTAACAAGCCTGCATACAGATGCAATCCGGAAGAAACAAAGGAAATACAAAGGCAGATTGAGGAATTGATGGAGAGGGGTTACGTAAGAGAGAGTATGAGTCCATGTGTTGTGCCTACGTTGATAGTGCCTAAAAAAGACGGAACTTGGAGAATGTGTATTGATTCAAGAGCAGTTAACAATATCACCGTCAAGTATAGGTTTCCTATACCTCGATTGGACGATTTACTAGATGAATTACATGGTTCTCAATTGTTTTCGAAGATTGATTTACGAAGTGGCTATCACCAGATTCGAATGAAAAAAGGTGACGAGTGGAAAACAGGTTTCAAAACAAAACTAGGACTTTATGAATGGTTAGTCATGCCTTTTGGTTTAACTAATGCACCTAGTACGTTTATGAGGTTGATGAACGAAGTTTTAAAGCCATACATTGGTAAGTTTGTCGTGGTGTATTTGGATGATATCTTGGTTTATAGCAAGAGTGTTAATGATCATCTAATTCATTTGAGGAGTGTGTTTGAGACATTACGGGAACAAAAGCTCTATGCTAAGCTCGAAAAGTGCTATTTTATGGTACCAAGCGTGACGTTCTTAGGGTACATTGTGTCCAAAGACGGAGTTTCTGTTGATCCATCCAAGGTAGAAGCTATAAAATCATGGCCAGTGCCTAAAACTGTGACGGAGGTACGTGCTTTTCATGGGCTAGCTTCATTCTATAGGAGGTTTGTGAAGAATTTTTCATCTGTTGTTGCTCCTATGACCGAATGTCTTAAGAAGGATAAACCAAAGTTTGAATGGACTAAAGGGGTGCAAGAAGCTTTTGACTTGATCAAGAAGTTGCTCTGTAACACACCCATTCTAGCCTTGCCGGATTTTTCTAAACCATTTGAGGTTGAAACGGACGCAAGTGGGGTGGGAGTTGGTGCCGTTCTAGTCCAAGGGAAGAGGCCAATCGCTTACTTTAGTGAGAAATTGAATGGTGTAGAATTGAACTATTCTACTTATGACAAAGAATTCTATGCAATTATCAGAGCTTTGGATCATTGGAGTCATTATTTAAGGCCTAATCACTTCATACTACACTCTGATCATGAAGCTTTGAAGCACATCAATGGCCAACAAAAGTTGAATCCAAGACATGCTAAATGGGTTGAATTTTTGCAATCATTTCACTTTTCTTCAAAATACAAAACGGGGAAGTCTAATGTTGTTGCTGATGCTTTGTCAAGAAGGTATGCTTTGCTTGGTGTTTTAAACTTCAAATTACTTGGTTTGGAGTTGATAATCCAGTTTTACGAGCAAGATGGAGACTTTGGACCCATATTGGCGCAACTTTCAAAGGGTTCTATGAGTTCATATGTGCTACATGATGGGTTTTTGTTCAAAGGCAATCTGTTGTGCATACCAAAGTGTTCTATACGTGAATTACTAGTGCGAGAGGCGCATGGCGGAGGCATTGCTGGACACTTTGGAATTACAAAGACACTAACCATGTTGCAAGAGCATTTTTACTGGCCAAAGATGATTGTCGATGTTGAATCTATCATAGCTCAATGTGCTACTTGTCAAAAGGCAAAGGCGGCCTTCCATCAAGGCTACTACACTCCATTGCCAGTGCCAGAGGGACCTTGGGAGGATGTTTCTATGGATTTCATTGTGGGGTTACCAAGGACAGCAAGAGGCAAGGATGCAATTATGGTAGTGGTTGATCGATTTTCAAAAATGGCTCACTTCACACCATGTCACAAGACCGACGATGCTATGAATGTAGCTGACTTGTACTTTCGAGATATAATCAGGTTACATGGGGTTCCAAAAACCATTGTCAGTGACAGAGACACAAAGTTCATGAGTTACTTTTGGAAGTCACTTTGGAGATTGATAGGTACGAAACTTTTGTTTAGCACATCTTATCATCCTCAAACAGATGGCCAAACAGAGGTGACAAATCGCACTCTAGGGGTTCTTTTGCGTGGTTTAGTTAGTAAAACACAAAAAGATTGGGATTTGAAACTTGCTCATGCTGAGTTTGCTTACAATAGATCGCCCACTTATGCTACTAAACATTCACCTTTCGAAATTGTCTATGGAATCAACCCTAAACTGCCAATTGATTTTGTAAGTATTCATAAAGGGGAGTTGGTACATAAGGATGCAAAGACNGATGCAAAGACGAAGGTTGATTACATACAGAAGCTTCACGCAGAGGTAAGGGCCAGGATCGAAAAGGTAAATGATTTATATAAGGCAAGAGCGAACAAACACAAATCACAACATGTTTACCAGGAAGGGGATTTGGTTTGGTTACATTTGAGAAAGGAAAGGTTCCCAAATCAACGAAAAAACAAGCTTATGCCTCGATGTGATGGACCGTTCAAAATCATAAGTAAGGTGGGGGAAAATGCGTACAAATTGGAGTTGCCAGGAGAATATGGAGTTCATACTACTTTCAACATTGGTGATTTAGCTCCGTATGTTCCTGATGACCAACTTCGAGGTTTGAGGACAAACTCT
>PYUH01000127.1:0-12620 GCA_016808085.1 Suaeda aralocaspica
GACTCTTTGTCCTCAGTTCTCCACAGCGTAACATCGCCTAATCACAACCCCGGTTGGAGTGGAGTAAACTTTGCTGGTTGATGGGAGTGGCCCTCTTCGTCGTAAGGAAGTTGGGGATGCAGCCTCAGCTGGTATGGGAACCCCGGTACACTAATGCATTTAGGGTTCCTGGAGAGTAAGGGGATCTGAAGATGCTCGGATCGTTTGACAAATCTATGACTACACTTACCCCCTTACCCCCAGAAGCTCCGAGCCGGTGCGAAACACTGTCGGGGAGGTGTTCGGCGCGCAACAATATTGGGAAGACCAATACCAGGTCTCATCAGGAGGAAAGAATGGGTCAAAGCGCCAGCTGAGGGGAACGGGCATTTGATTGGGGGATTGGCAGAAATGCTTGCCCGTCGGGAAATGTGAAGGCATCAAGATCACGACCCAGTGTCAACTCTCCAGGATTAGCGGCGCAGCGGAGGAGTTTTCGGTGCCTCACGCCCTATTACAAAAGCACTCGTCCCCAATCACAAAGGCACTCTTCCCAGAGAGGAGGAAGTGTGAGGACGTGACTCAGTGATCTCAATTGAGTATCGTGCAGATTTGGAGAAGCACCCTTTCTTCTTTCTTTGCTCCTTTGCTTGTACCCGGTGCTTCTGGTACTTCCTCCTTTCTCTTTTATGTGAAGGGCTTTGCTCCTCCCGAGGCTTTGCTTGGCGCCGGAAAACAACACTGTTAGAAGAGTATAAAAAGATGCAACATATCCTACTACGATGAACAACTGCGGAGCAAACAATAACTTCCCCACGGTTGTACATCCTATTGGGCCGACGTGGAACGTATAGTGACACAAAGTGGGAAAGCCATTGCGTATCCTCCTAGAAGGAAAACATTAAACCTACTTCCTCGCTTGTGCCCTACCCAGTTTCACTTGTCAACTCCAAATCCCCGCTGCCAGTTGCCGATTTGAACTAGAACGACACAAAGAGGAAGACATGGAATTAATACTTCCTAAGGGAAGTGTTATTTAAATCGTCCTAGGGGAAGTAAGAATTAATGCTTCCTAGGGAAGTGTTATATTAAAACTTCCTAGTGAAATGAATTAATGCGTCCTAAGGGAAGTGTAGATGAAAACTCCTAAGGGGAAGTTGATGAATTAATACTTCCTAATAGGAGTGTTTATATTAAAATCTTCCTAAGGAATTAATGAATTAATGCTTCCTAAAGGGGAGTTTTAGATTAAAACTTCCTAAGTGGAAGTGGATAATTAAGACTTCGCTACTATGAAGTGTTATATTACATCGTCCTAAGGGGAAGGACCAATTAATCTTCCGAATGGGAAGTATGATTAATCCTTCCAAGGGAAGTATCATATTTATCTTCTAAGGGGAATTGGTGACTAATAGTTTCCTAAGTGGAAGGAAGAAACCTAAGCTTCCTAAGGGGGAAGTAAAGGGACTTCCCCCCCTATGCCATTTTACTTCACCCCCGGCAAACAAGGAAGTCAAGACTTCCCCACTTGCCGAGTTGAAACGCACATGGCACAAAGGAGGGAAGTCTAAAAAATCTCTAACTTTCCATTGGAAGAGAGCTCAACCATACTTCCCTAAGGGAAGTAATGTCCTTAAATGCTTCCTAAGGGGAAGTAAAGGGGACTTCCCCTCCTTATGCCATTGTAACGTTCACCCCGGCAACAAGGAAGTCAAGACTTCCCCTTTGCCGAGTTGAACGCAAGGACACAAAGGAGGGAAAGTCTAAAAAATTCTAACTTCCTATGGAGAAGTCTAAACATACTTCCTAAGGGAAGTATGTCCTTAAATGCTTCCTAAGGGGAAGTAAGGAGGGACTTCCCCTCCTTATGCTATTGTACGTTCAACCCGGCAAACAAGGAAGTCAAAGACTACCCACTTTGCCGAGTTGAACGCCCATGGACATCAAAGGAGGAAGTCTAAAAATTCTAACTTCCTAGAAGAGCTTCATATAACAGGAAGTCTAGCACCTTCCTAGAAATGAATTATGATCTTAAAAGTCTTCCCACGGGGAAGTAAAAGGACTTCCTCTCCTTGTGCATTCTAACATTCAACCCGGCAAACATGGAAGCAAGGACTTCCCACTTTGCCGGTTGAACGTACATGGACACAAAGAGGAAACTCGAAAGTCATTCTAACTTCCTAGGGGAAGTACGATCCTAAAACTTCCTAAGGGGAAGTCTTAAATACTCAAGCTTCCTACAGGAGAGGAAGTTTACTAAAAGAGAAGATTTACATTCCTAAGTAAAGTTTTAACTTCCTAGAAGAGGGAAGACTTTCTACCAATATATAGCTTCCCTACTTAGTGCCCACCTGCGTTCAAGTCGGCAAAGTGGAAAGTCACTAGTAGGGAAGTCCCCAATAATATTCCTAAAGGAAGTGTGTAAATACTTAACTTCCCCACTTAGACCACCTGCGTTCAAGCCGGCAAAGTGGGAAGCACTCTAAGCGAGGAAGTCTATTAATATTAAAAAAAAGTGCATATATATTATAAAACTAAAATGCAAGTCTTAGTTTTGCAGAATGTTAAAATACCTGAGTCTTAGCCTTCTTTGAGGAAGTGTCCTCCTCCCAGCTTTTGAGAAACTTGTTTTCCAGAATCCTTTTGACTCTACTTCCTTTCTTTGAATGAAGGAAGGATCGGCAAGGAGCTTCTTCTGCAAAAAACTGATACTTGTTGATAATGGTAGCTTAACAAAATCTCTGTTCACCCTTCACTTTTACATCTCCCTGCCCTCATAATCGCACAGCAATAGGAAGTTGCGATCTAGAAGATTCGCAAAGGGGATCCTTGTAGGAACTGGCATAGTGTTTTGTTTGATCTCCACGTGGTAGATCTGAAATATTCTAAGTTTTTGTTGCTCTTTCCCAATCTAGGAATCTCAAAGGATCTTCCTAGGCATTTTTGGAAAAGGATTCCATTTTTTCAACACTCTACCAGTTTTTTGTCATGGGACTTCACAAACACAAAATGGTCCTCAGTTGGGAACCTTGTTGGCTTTTTTCTACACAAGTGAGGAACCCCTCACTGTTTTTCAGATAGAACCCCCCAGCTTTGCAGTGGGAAGCTTTTAAGATGGTGAGATGAAGGAAGACCTTAGAAGAAGCTTTCACTCCTCTAGCCACAAGAAGTCACATAAGACTATTGAACCCAATGATGGGAGTAAGTTGACATAGGCCAATGTCATACTTTTGAAGTGAAAATGAATCGTGGGAACCTAAGTCCCTAGGTCATTCCTTCGTTAAACAGGAAGCAGTCTTCCGGGCATCCAGAATGGTACCCCCTTGTTAGGGATATCAACTCAAATACCATTATTGAAAAGTAAGTCACTACTCAGTTTGTCGCTTATTCAACCATCTACATAGTCATGCGGAGATTCACTACATCGTCAGCACCAGGAAGGCACCTCTCTTCTTCTTAGGCTTGGAAGTGGTACCTCAGAAGCCTCTCTCTTCTAGGTAGGAATCTCCCTTTACTTCCTCCCTCGGAGCTTCCTGTGCAGCT
Source organism: Suaeda aralocaspica (assembly GCA_016808085.1). Lineage (NCBI taxonomy): Eukaryota > Viridiplantae > Streptophyta > Magnoliopsida > Caryophyllales > Amaranthaceae > Suaeda > Suaeda aralocaspica. Next base: position 3,523 of record PYUH01000127.1, read on the forward strand.
CAGCATCCTTTCTTCCCTCAACCTGGGGGTAGGATCTTGCTGATCAAGAGGATTCACATCTGAAACTTCAGATGCTGGAACTCTTAAAGTAGCATACTTTTAGGCAGTTTGTTTAACGTCTTGCCATTGCAACTCACTCCGCCGAAAGAGGAAGGTAGGAAGACCCCATGACAATATGATCAGGAACAACAGAAGATTGAGTTCCACCGAAGAATAGTACGAGGAGAAGGAATATTTATAGGAGTTCTCATTATTATGTGGGGAAGAAAGGATGAAAGCCATTGGAAAATAAAGACAAGAAGTAAAAGGAAAAACCAGAAAGAAAAGAATTCAGGTAAAACCTGAAGGAGAAGAAAACTAGAATCTACGGTTCACACCGGAAACGCCACCCGCAACAGCTCGCCGAAATCGCACCACAGGTTGCCGAAATCGCCTCTGAAGCTTCTTGGGAGTTTGAGAGAAAACTTGGGAACTTTTAGAGAGAGAGTGAAATAAAAGGATTAAAATGATTGTACAATCATTTTCAATTATCCTATATATAAAGATTTGAAGGGCACAGAGGTAATTCCCCCTTCAAATTTGATTTCCCCCAAAAAAAAATCAAAAGGGGTGGTTACGGCTTTAATAAATGCTAGAAGAGGTTACAAAATAACTTCCCCGAAACAGAAAGGACGTCAGTTGGGCATGGATTACGGATCCAAACACCCAACTGGGGCAAATGATGGCAACGCCAACGCATGCCACGTGTCAGTCATACTGGGCCATTTGTCCACTAAAGTCCAGGTGGCACGCCACTTGTCACTGACTGGACCACCATGGTGGGCTCCACACGGCCATGTGTCTTGCAGATTGACCACGTGTTCACACAAATACTTAAAAGAAGAGAAACCTCTGCCACGTGTCGCGGATCCTATTCGAGCTACAAGGAGGGAAAAAGGAGATTTTGGGCCTTGAGGCTTGAATGCAAAAGCCCATGAGGCTTGATCAAGCATCAACCAATTAGGCGATGACAATGTCTCGTCCTATTTGTTGGCCTCCAACCTAGGCTATAAATACCCCTCAAACATCATCATTTGGGGGGCATTCACACTCAAACATCATCAATCTCATTCATCACACTAAGAGAATTCTCTCACTATGTTTCCCTCTCGTAGATTACCAAATTGTCTAATTATTGTTAATTTGCCTTAATCCTCACAAAACTTACTTAAGCATCAGGCATAGGGAAAAAATCCTACGAGGATTTTATTCCTTGTTTTTGCAGGAATCGAGGTCCGAGCCATCAGGAAGTGACAAGCCAACACCTGTCCATCTGACGTGTATGTAGTCCTCTAGTTCCCTCTCCACGTATTCAGTTGAAGAGACCCTACCAGGAACTCTTTCTACATCAACTCTTATTCCGTCCAAGCTTCTCAGCTTCGTTCCGAACCTCAGTTTCCGTGCTCCTGAAATTACAAAACACACCAAAACCGAGCATAACAACCGCAAGCGATAAAATCGAACTAAAAAGCTCTAAAATTGCAGGAAATCAATCAAACTCGGCGAAACACTTCAAATTAGCTAAAGAACATCAAATAAGCTAAAATCAAGCCAGAATAACAACCATTAGGCATAAAATGGGCCCGAAACAAGGGGGAAAAACGCAATGAAAACCGCACATATCAACAATCTTGCCTATGTAGAATGGATGATATACATGTATGATTCCAGCTCTCTTGAGTATTTCAAATAATACCACATTCCCGTGTAACCTGATTTTGCTGGGTGTCGAACGCGTATACACTAACTTTGGAGGCTGTTCGAGCTCAGTATAATGCCACATACAGTTGGCTATGAGAAAAGCAAGGACTTCTCAAATATACACCTACTTCCTGCAGAGTCTGTCCCTGAGACTTATTTATGGTCATAGCAAAACTCAGTTTAATCGGCAATTGCTTTTTCTGAAATTGGAATGGGAAATCAGATGACACAGTTAGCCGAAGACTAATCCGAGGCAACAAAACTTTATGACCTTTCATATATCCGGTAGCAATTTCACAAAGTATAAGATTAGGCATGAATCTTCTACAAATGAGTCATGTTCCATTGCATAATCCATTGCTTGGATCTAAATTCCGTAGAAGCATAACAGGACATCCTTCTTTCAACACTAATTCATGAGGGCTCATACCTCCGGGACACAATGTATGCAAAAACTCTGTGGGGTAAATGTGACAATTATCATCGATTAAAGTATCGAAACTTTTATATGTTACAATATCACCTTGAAACTCTTCAATAAATGATGAATTAATTACATCAACATCATCATTTTTTAGTGTTAAAATAGCCTGTTGAAGGAAAGCAGCTTCATCTTTGTTGTTAGCTTCCCTTTTCGGAAGCAACATATGCATTAGTTCATTAGGCTGCTGAGTACCCTCAGATGCAATACAATGTATGTTTTGTGGCAGTTGTAGCATTTCTTGTTCAGCATGTTGAAGTTTACCATCACCTAAAGCAAGTAAAAAATCTGCAAAAGCTGCATCTTGTCTTGCATGCATATTCTCTTGCAAATGAAATCGAGTAAAATAAGGCCATAGATGAGAAGAAACTAAACTTGCTTCAACGGCTTCTTTTTGTGTCTTATGGGGAAGTACTGGCAATACTTGCCTAAAATCTCCACCAAACACCACTATTTTGCCTCCAAATATCAATTCTGGATCACATAAATCTCGCAACAGCAAATCTAAAGCATGTATACTTGCTTTATTTGACATTGGAGCTTCATCCCATATGATGACAGTTGTTTCTTTCAATAAGGCAGCAACATAACCTAGTTTTGGGACGTTGCATGCAAGAGAAACATTATGATCAATTGGTAATTTGAATCTCGAGTGTGCTGTCCCGCCATGTGGTAAACCAGCAGCAGCTATTCCAGACGAAGCAGTTGGCAACACTATTTTGTCCATCTGTCTGATCTTCGCATACAAAGCACAGTATAGGAATGTTTTCCCCGTTCCGCCTGGACCATCAATAAAAAAGGGACCAGACTGATTTCTCTTCACTGTTTTCATTATAGCTTTGTATGTTGTCTTTTGTTAATTATTCAACTTTTTCCGAGCATGTATATGTTCCTCCGGTATTGGAGCGTGTACAATATCTCGAATATCTTTTGTGGCTCATAATTTTAGATCTTGTACATTTTTTAAATGCTCAAGTCCAAATTCAGAAAGAGTTTTTCCCATATGTTCTAGCAGCTGTTCAATTTTCTCTGCTGTCATAGCTAAAACAACATTTTCAGGTAATTCACCATTTCTTCGCAAGTCTTCTGAGAGGTGCTTATAATATTTTTCCCATGTTTGAGCTAGGCTCGCAGGCGTGTAGATATTAATAATGTGACAAATAAATTCCTCAATGAATTAGGCATATGAGCTTCGATTGCTTCATCTAAGCACTGATCTTCCAGGTCAGTCTCCTCAACTAAGCCTCTTTTTTTTGCATGCTTCTTGATAAGTACTACAAACATATCCATTCACAGTTTTTAGATCATCATAAGACGTAGGACTACGTACATTTGCTAACAATAACCTTAGAAAATATCTATCTGGATCCGATGGATTAATAAACATTAGTCGACCAACCATGAAAGCTTTCTTTCTATCTTTCCAAATTCTAGCCCTATCATCCCAGACAAAGTATTCTGGAAATTTAGAATATAAGTACTTTGGGCCATCAGGTCGTGATTTGTTCATCTCGAAAAACTAAGTTAAAGGAGTTTGAGCACGTCTTAAATCGGACACAACATCTCTAGGTTCTCATTTTCACCAAAATTTATGCTCTGTGAGTTTTCACAATGAACTGCTAAGGGCATTACTGATGGTGACATTTCATGTAAATCAAATCCAAATATGCACCAAGCTGCCTTAGGCAGAGGAACCCATCTGCCTGATTGGAAGTTATTAATCTCATTAATAGGCTCACTACTTTCATTACTTCCAACGAGAAAAGAGATGTGATCATGACCTTTGCATACGTATTTATAAAGGTACTTGACTGCTTGGACAGTAGAATATATTTCAACATTGAAATGACAATCAAAAAGAGCCAATAAATAAGGGTTATAAGGAATTACCCATTTGTTGTCCATTTGATGACCACGTAAAACAATTTTTTCACCAGTATCTCGCCGCCTATATATAGGATAGCCATCATCATTATTTGTTGTGAAATCTGCAAAATCTTTAGGGTATTTTGCTTTGCAATATGGTTTGCCTTTGTGCTCCTTCATACACGGACTTCTCGGATTTTCCAGACCACAGGGGCCATGCATCATATGATTTAGCACAGCAGCACGAAGATGTGGAGTAGCTGCATCTGGTATTTCTGCACAAACAAAATTGTCAAACTGTTCTGGGAATTTAATCTTTTAACCATCCTTTAAAATGATGAGAATATGTGCATGTGGAAGCCCCCGTTTATGAAATTCATCTACATAGATGAAAGCCGCCATTTCACCAAACAAACGTTTATCGATCATTTCCTTTTTTGCAGCAAGCTCTAGCTATTAAATCTGGCCTGTTTTGTGCCAACTCACCAACGGCTAGTTCTCCGTTGATTTCTGACCAATTAGGATTACATGTCATTGTAGCAAATATGTCAGGTTTTCCAAAGCGTTGCACAAGTGTCATTGCATTTAAATAACGGCGACGCATATCGCGTGGTCCACTAATAAATAAAGGAGGCAATACAATTCTATGTCCAGCATCTGCCCCTTTCACTTCTCCCATAACAATCGCATCAATCAAGTCTTTGTATAAATCTGCACGAATTTTAGGCTGGTTATATCTACAAAAATCTAGCCGTGTATTTTCTTTTAACATACATATCCACTATAAACTGTAACAATAGCCTTCCTGTAGCCAACACACGATTTCCGGTTCGAATCTGCAGCATATATGCAAAATATTCACGACAAGATATATCTTTGTGTGGTTTTTTCTTTGGAAGAACAGAACCTACAGCAACGTGAATATATTAGCAATATAAGTTAAAGGTGACAGGCAAAACATAAGAGAGAATTTAGTTCAGAAATTTACGTTTTGTTTCTTGATTGATGAGATCAGCAGCATCTGTTGAATGTTGAACAGGTCCCATGTCAATCGTTGGTATAGATGTGCTCTTCTTACGAAATCTTGGAATTCCAGGATGCCACCCACTTTCCCCGAAAGGGAAAATAAGAGGATATTGTAAAGGATCATAGCAACCGTAGTAATGTTGTATTCTATGTGTTGAATCTGATCTCCCTGACAGATTAATGTAGGGGCCATTGCAATCATCTCCTACAGACTGATCAACCTATATTGCAGCGACTTCGTCAGATTTGGGTGCATTATACACTCGCACATCATTTACAGCATTCGTATTAATTCGAATATGTGTATCTTGAGTGATAGGTAAACTCTTTCAAACTTTTAAAAAACTGAGCGTAAGGATTCTCATACATCACTTTCATTAATATTGATATAACATCAGGCCGCAAATTATCAAAACAGCTTGATCTTAATGAATGCTCAGCATGAGAATCATAAAAGTAAAGCTGTAGAAATTTAGGACATTCATTTGTAGGGAGTAAATCAGACAAGAAATGATAGATTTGCCCATGTAAGCGGAACACATAGATTCCTTTGTGTGTTTTACAATCAATCCCTCCACCTAACGAACTAAATGCAAAGAGGTTATTATAAATCCTAGAATGTTTTTGGAAATGTTGTCCAAGTTCGCATGTAGAAGTATATAAATAAACCAATTCATCAGGGAATTCATTTGAAGCAACCTTAACTTCTCCAGTTACACAACAAAAACCAGGGGATTCATATTGAAATTTCTTGGCTCCACAATATTGACAATATGTTGGTGGCGATAACATATGGGGAACAGTTGGTAAAAGATTCCAATACACCGCTTCAGAAGCTGCAAGCATTTTAAAATTTAATGACAAACGCATGCACCGAATCAATACCATTTGGGAACATTGAAACCCTTTTTTCTGCATTTCATAGATCACTTTCTAAATTCCATAAAAACTAACCTGGTTCTCGAGTACGGACACGTTTAGACTTCTGTATAGGAGCTTTTGGGGTGAATTAATTTGCCATATCAGTAGACGATAAACCACCACTAAGTCCATCAAACAGTGAACTAAATCCCCTCTTATGTTTTGCATGTTGCATTTCATCTGAGCCAATAGTTGTTGGAACAAACCTCTGCATTCGATGAGTAACCACATCGGATGTGTATTGCATGCCGCACTTCATTACCATGATAAGAATACAAATGAAACAGTCTAGAATCAGGTTTTCAGCACCAAATCTAAAACAGCATTGTATTCACATATCCTTTGCCTTGTATTTTATATGCTTGTATTATCAAAGTTTCCAAATAAAGACAGGCAATAAAAAAGTATGCTTCTAACAATCAGTAAAACAAATAAAATGAATAATAATAATAATAGGCCTTTCCATTCATTTTCCAAAACAGCTCTACAAAAGTAGCAAGTATAGCCTTGCATGCGTACTCATACAATACCAGATCTACGATACATTTGACACTGCATATACTAACACATAACAATTGCAATATATCTAATCATAATGATTCTAAAGTAATAGAGGCAACTACTCTTAGATACCGAACCTTATACTACAACACCACCAAACTATATGCCTACTCCATTACATTACTGCCACCACATGCCTAGATTAGATAGAACTAAAATACACATATCATAATTTAGTGATTTTTCATAATTAGACCTTACATAGAATAGAATTGACCATAAAACACCAACTTATCCAACTATGCGACCTAATTAGAAAGCTTTCTGCGTTTAAAAAGTTCTTCCAAATCATCTGCCACCATCTCATGCTTCACAATAGCGGGGAATGAACAACTATGTTCACCAACCCATGGCTTCTTTGGAGCTGGTGGAGGGGATATACTGATTGCTGTATTTTAGATTTCAGTGACTAGGAGTGGCTGCATCTTGCTCAACTACAGAAATAGAAGTATCTAGGTTCTCAGCAAGCCCAAGAACACGCTCTTTTATATTAACATATCTCACTCGTGCATAATCAGTTGCTTCAGCATTTTTAGACAACAAATGATAATTTATGTCTTCAATCTCAAACATATACTTAGTCATTAGAAAATCAATCACCCTCTTAGCACATGATTGCTTGGCCGTCTCAACATCAAACGACTTATAACCAGTAACATACCAAGAAGAAACATTTCTATTAGGCACACATCCACCAGCCCAAGAAATGAAAATCCCTTCAGATATCTTGGAAGTATCTATTGGAATCAGCGGAATCTGCAATGCATCAATCACCTTCCTCAACAACTGCAAAAAATCAATCTGAAGTGACTTACAGATCCAATCTATTCCTTCAACTTGATGGAAATCAAAAGATGTTACAGCAGGAATATTTTTCTCAATTCTTTGTAATGTACTTTCTTTAAACTGATAAAGCTGCTCACACTGCTCATACTGCTCATTCTGAACACGCGCTTCCAAGTTCATATCCATAACTCTCACTTTATGTATATCAACAAGGAAGATACTCATCTGCCGTGCTGCAGACTGACATGATTCCTCAAATGTTTCCTTCTCATCCCCAATAAGAGCACATCCAAATTCACAGAGGGGAAGTGAGACGGTAACCTGTGCTATTTCTCTAGTCACATCGTAACAACTATACACAGGCTCTGCATAACCCAAAGCATGACAAATACGCTCTAACACAGGACGATAGTCAATTGAAACGATAGTTGGTGATTGTGCCATTACCTTTCCAAAAAAACACTTGCTAATTAATTTCTAAGAATATCCATATCATGCAAAATATATGCAGTAGGTAACAGTCAAATTTTGAGTCTAATATAGAAGTCCCCAACAAAGAATAAATGCAATTTAATCAATATCATTCAGTTTCCTAACAACCATTATATAAATATCTAACCATTATATTATGAACTTAGGTAAGGCTTGTCTCTCAGATGCAATATAATGTACAACACAACAAATAAACAAATAAAATATCATATGATCTACTACATGGTCTACAATACAAAATTAGCAAGAAACTAACATACATCAAACCATATATTCTAATGCAAAAACCATAACATACAATAAAAAAAAATTCATCTTTAAAGGCTTCATCATAAACACACCATAACATACAATAAAAGCTGAAATAAGCTTATGCACACACCATAATATACAACAAAAAAGTTAGAAGCAGAACCAGAACTTACCAAACTGTGAAACTCCTTGCTAGAAACTGTGAGACTATTCTGAATCAAGCAACAATAATTGAGAACTGAATGGCATTCCAAACACAGACACATATATATAATCAAAGACACAAATAAGAAGAACCAAGACCCATGTTCCTTGAAAAAAGAAAACAATAGATCACACATACCATTCCCAAATTAAGCAGCAGTATCACAACAGTAACAAAATTTGTACTATATTATTTTTTTAATTAAAAGGCATGAGGAAGCCTAAATTTCAGTATAAACATCTAATAAGAAAGGACCTTTAGCACCCTTTTTTTGGCACCAAACACCCCTAATTTATGGGAGACCATGTACATAATGAAGAGGCAATTAGTTTGAATAGGAGTGGGTCCACAACAAGCAACACTTCTTCCATATTCCATATGGGCATACATCCTAAACACCTTATCCTAACCCCCACAATACCTCACTGTAATAACCCAAATTCCAAAGGGCTAAAATCCAACACATAAAACAGTATAGCACAAACAAACTGTCAAGGGCCACAAATACATGAAACCCAAACAACAGAATCCAAAAACTAAGAAAAGCCTTGCAACACTAACCTAATCTGACATTGCTAATAAAGGCAATAAGCTTAACACATTGCTAATAAAGGCAATATTGGGTTAGAATTCCTCCTCCTCCTTCTCCTCCTCCTTCTTCTTCTTCTTCTTCCTCCTCCTTCTTCCTCCTCCTCCTTCTTCTTCTTCTTCTTCTCCTCCTCCTTCTTCCTCCTCCTCCTCCTCCTCCTCCTCCTCCTCCTCCTCCTC
>PYUH01000127.1:13019-36808 GCA_016808085.1 Suaeda aralocaspica
AGACGGAGAAAGAAGAAGAAGAAGGAAGAAGGAAGAAGAAGAGAAGAAGAAGAAGAAGAAGAGGAGGGCTTCTTCTTCTTCTTCTTCTTCTTCTTCTTCTTCTTCTTCTTCTTCTTCTTCTTCTTCTTCTTCTTCTTCTTCTTCTTCTTCTTCTTCTTCTTCTTCTTCTTCTTCTTCTACTCCTCCTCCTCCTCCTTGTCTTACAAAATCCACCAGAACAATTCAACCACCAGCCTATCTACATGACTTTCATTGTCCTACCATTCCTAAAGTTACTGCTGCTGCTTCTACTACACATTGGTGCAATCTGGTTCATTTTCATTCCTTGCCACCACAGCACCAAACTTCTGTTGCAGCATCTGCTCAACTCACTGAGCCTACTTCTTACAAAGCAGCCTCCCAGGATCCTAATTGGGTTCTAGCTATGGACAAAGAACTTCAAGCATTAGAACAGAATAACACCTGGGATTTGGTTTCTCTTCCAGTAGGTAAAAAACCTATTGATTGTAAGTGGATTTTTAAGATCAAATTAAAGGCTGATGGAACTGTTGAACGATATAAAGCTAGGTTGGTTGCCAAGGGATATACTCAACAACATGGTGTGGACTATGAGGAGACATTCAGTCCAGTTATTAAGATGCCTACTGTTAGAAGTTTGATTGCTATTGCTGCTCATAAAGGCTAGAATTTACATCAACTTGATGTCAATAATGCTTTTCTTCATGGTGATCTCTATGAGGAAGTTTATATGCAAGTCCCAAAAGGAGTTACCAATCCTAATAATCTAGTTTGTAAATTAAAGAAATCTCTTTATGGATTAAAACAAGCTAGTAGGCAATGGTTTGCTAAGCTGGTTCAGGAACTCAAGATGCAAGGTTTTGTACAGTCTAAGAATGATTATTCTCTCTTTGTCAAGAAAACATCAGAAGCTGCAGTGACTTACTTGGCAGTATATGTTGATGACATTATAGTCACTGGTTCAACAACTTCTGATATACATCAACTTAAAACTCATTTGAACAATGTCTTCAACATCAAAGACCTTGGCATTCTACATTATTTCTTGGGTCTGGAAATTGGTTATACAACAGCTGGAATCAGTATGACACAATACAAATTTACTAAAGAGCTGTTACAAGAAGCTAAAGTGGACAATCTCAAGTCAGCAGTTATTCCACTTCCTGTACATCTAAAATTACAAGCTGATTTTGGTGACTTGATACCTGATCCTGAGTTTTATAGGAGCATTGTAGGGAAACTGAATTTTCTTACCCACACTAGGCCTGATTTGGCATACTCAGTCCAGACACTTAGTCAATATATGCATGCTCCAAGGGTTCCACATCTAGTTTGTTGTTTCTATAGGAACACTGCAAGAGGGGGGGTGAATTGCTGTGTGGAACTTGTATGCGGAATTTAAACTATTTTGAGCGAATTAAAGAGTACGAGTGATATATTTATGAGAAAAACTTCCTTGGCCCTAAGGAAGAAAACTCCACTTCTATTATAGGCCTGTAACAGTTATTACAACCTAAATTCTCTAATTTCCCTCGTCAGTTCCTGTATGAACTTGATTCTCAATTCTCACTCTTTATCTCTCGCTTCTCTTTCTCTTTTTCTCCACTCTTCTCTAGTTCTCACACTTCTCTTTTTCTCACTAATTACAACTCAATTCTGACTCTAATACATTGAAAAGACCTTTTAAACTGGACTGGAACAACAACATCAAAACATGTACTCGTTAAATACTCAATGTGTTCTCTGATGTTCTTCTCCACTTCTTCTTCTGAATTTCTTGGAGTATTTATAGAATGGTTCTGGCTTGTAATCTTCAGTCTTCAACCACGTTCTTTGCTCATCCACAACTCCATGATTTCTTCCACTATCCCAAGTATGTAGACCAGGAGAATAGGCCTTTTGACTTGACTAATTTAACCGCTTTATTCTTGCCCATGAACCCATGACTTTATTCCTACAATCTAGGATGCTTAACAACTTTTCTTGACTTGTTAAAAACCCTAGATGCCGTTTTTATTCTTCAGCAAAATCAGCCCAATAAATTAACCTAGACCACTTCGTAGGATAGATTCGTAACTTGCTTTTAGGTTTGATGTTCCAATCTGATTTGAGACTCCAATGTAATTACTAAGTTCCTAGAAGATTATGCTTATAATCTTCTTGGAAATTCTCTTCTCTTTACCAAGACACTTCATGTGGATGTCTTGACTTTGTTCGCCTGTTCCTGTAGGAACAGATCTATTCTCGCAGCTTGTTCCTACATAACTGTGTTACCAAGGAACTTCTTTTCTTTCTTCTGTGTTCCTTTGCAATATTCTGCCTAGGAACTTCTCCATGAACTTGGTTGTTTAGCTTGTTACGTTCCTTCAATATTGCTCCAAGTTCCTTACACTTTGAACCTGTGAAATCTCATAGGAACTCAAAGTATATATTAGTTAAGCTTGTTTGTGTTAGTCATCATCAAAACTTTACTCTCAATTCATGAGTCAACAATTTCCCCCTTTTTGATGATGACAAACCAAGGCAAACAAGCGTAGAAAAAGATAAACATATAAAGAAACATATTTTGATTTTGATTTTCTGATTTAAGTTAAATATACACTAAGCAAAAACTATGACTAGGATTATATACAAGTATATACATAGGAACTTTAACTTTGCAGGTTTTTAATAGAGTGTGATAGAGTGAGAGAGAATTAGGATTCAGATTTGATTTTATTATGCAATGTATGTTGCCGTTCTCTTCCCCCTTTTGGCATCATCAAAATTTAGAACTATGTTCCCTGAGAAACTGACCATCACAGCACCATTATTTCATATAATGGTAGAGACCCCAATGTTGGAATATTAATACGTAGCTCAGCAGCAATCTAGCAATATTAGCCATCAAGATGCATCTAAAGAATCAAGTTTAGAAGTATGACTGATACGTTCAAAAATATAAAATAAAGCAAGAAAAAAATTCACTACCCATAACTAATAAGAGTTTTATTAAAACAAAGAAAAGAGAAACAACGAAAACAAAAGAAAAAGAAAATAAAAAGAAATCCAGAACAAAAGTACAACCACATCGAATAATGTTAAATAAGGAGAGTGCAATGAAGAAGGAATGGGTCATATTGGGCTTAAGAGGCAGGGATGATGCTTAGAGGAACAGGGTCAGCTGAGGTTTCGTCAGGAACTGAGGTAGGGGCTGTGTCCATAGGAACTGAAGTGCTGGGAACTTCGTCTTCTGGTGCATCTTCTTCAACGTGAGTTCCTCCTTCGCCTTCAGCAGCAGCAGTTTCAGCAGGTGTTGATGGAGTTCCTTTCGCACTTTTAAGCTCTGCAAGGCATGCCATTACTTCTGCATGCTTCTTGTCGCAAGACAACATAAACGAACTCAAGGCCTGTCTCATCATAAAGACTTGACCTTCAACATCCTGCAATTTCTCCTGCAGTTTCTTGAGGAACTGTTCCAACTGCTCTGTCTTCCCAGGGACTAGAACCTCAATCTCAGTAGTTTTAAACCCCTCAGTATCAAGATCAATTTTAGGTGGCTCACTCTCAGACTTGCTAAGGAGTCTCCTACTCTTCCTCACTTTTGATCTCTCTTCTTCCTCCCTCTTATTTTTCTCTTCTAACTTCAAAATCTCAGTGTACCACTGAGTTTGTCCTTTTAAAACACCCAAATTCAGTCCATTCATAAGAGTAACATGAATGTACTGATCCTTCTTCATTCCAACCTTCCCATATCCCTCTAATGGTACATTAAAGCTGTTGAAAATTTTGGTCAGTAAAGTTCCATAACCAACTTTCAATCCACTTGGAACTGTGTGATCCAAGTGAGATATCATCAAGCTTGGGAAATTTACTTGCACATTGAACAAAAGACAATAAATAACCGCACAATCCAATAAGTTAGCTTCATTCCTCTTCTGTGTTCGTGGGAACACAGTTCTCCTAACAACATTAAACATTAATTTTCCAAGAGGCGAGAGTGAATTATGATCAATTTTGTTCACTCCCTTCTTCCCTCCTAATTCTGTCAAAATCTCATCTTTATTTACTTTCCCAATCTTCAAATTATATCTCCCTTTAAAGTAATTATCATAACCCTCATTTGGAACCTCAAATAACTTAGCCAAATAATCAGCATCAAACGAAATCTCAACATCATTCACGGAACTGGTGATAGTTCCTTTAGCAAATCCATAGTTTTCACAGAATTCGTGGATTGCTCTAGGATACGTATCATCAATTCCATGTTCACTTAGTAATTTAATCCACCCCTGATTGTCTATAACATCTAATAATTCCACATAACCCACCGAACTACACCAATCTAAGTCTAAAAACAAACCCGGAACATACTTACTTGCTTCAACCTCCGTCGTTTTTCCAGAGTCGTCACCAGCATCAATGTCTTCTTCCTCATCCATTGGTTCGACTTCGTCCCTTTTTCGTTTTCTCTCAGTCATGGAGGAACTAGGTTTGGGTTCAGATTTGTCAGTGGTTTTTTCGGTTGGTCGCTTTTTGGTTGTGGGGGTTTGGATTTCAGTGTCAATGGAAGATGAGTGTTGAGTATCCATGGTTAGGTTTTTGAGTTTTTGGGGGTTATGAAGAGTGAGAAAGTGAAAGTGAAAGAAAGAGAAAGGGTTTTGACGGTTGAGAATGAGATGTGATGTGAATATTGGGTTGATTAGATGGGTATTTAAGGGAAAAGTGGTGCATGTTAGTGGGATAATAAATTTGGTATATTTTGCAAGTTCCTTCTAAATTCATTCCCCCTATTTACGTGTAATTGGTAGCAAAATTTTGTTCATGGAATGTAAAAATTAAAAATAAATATATACATCCTATAGGGTAGGAATATGAAACAATCATAAACAAAAATTAATTTCTGGAAATTAATTTATGAGGAAAAATAAAATTAAGGAAAAAATATTTTATGTGAAAAGGAGGAACGTATCGCATACCATCTAATTAATCATCTTTAGACAAGCAATCATGACACTAAGGATAATATTGATAGACATTTGCGATTTATATTAAAGTTCCTGTGGGAACATGCTTTCGCACAAGATTTGTGATGAGAAGTGCACATAGGAACTGTGTTATAAATAATGACGTACCTGGAGGAACTTCATGGCTTTTGTTGCACTTTTATCAATCCGAGTTCCATCCTCATCTTCTCATATCTTTCTCTATTTAATGGCTTTGTTAAGATGTCTGCAATTTGATTTTCTGTTTGACAAAACTCAAGCTTTATCAAACCTTTTTCTACATTATCCTTTAGAAAATGATGACGAATATGAATGTGTTTAACACGTGAGTGGTGAACTGGATCTTTAGAAATACATATAGCACTAGTATTATCACAAAAAATAGGAATGCAATCATAGATAATACCAAAATCCCTTAGTTGTTGTTTTATCCAAAGCACTTGGGAACAACATGCAGCGGCAGCTACATATTCTGCTTCAGCAGTGGATAAAGCAACTGTGTTTTGCTTCTTGGAACTCCAAGAAACTAAACATGTTCCAAGGAACTGAACCATACCTGATGTGCTTTTTCTATTTACCAAGTCACCTGCGTAATCTGCATCTGCAAATCCTGTTAACTCAAATGTGTCACAGTGAGGATAGTATAAGGATAGGTCATCAGTTCCTTTCAAATATCTCAATATCCTCTTTACAGCAGTTAAGTGTGATTCCTTTGGATTTGCTTGGAACCTAGCACAAACACCAACACTGTAAGCAATATCTGGTCTACTAGCAGTTAGGTACAATAAGGAACCTATCATGCCTCTATATAACTTTTGATCCACACTTGTTCCACTGGGATCCTCATCCAATCTGGAGTTTGTTCCCATAGGAGTATGGTTTGTTTTTGATGTTCCCATGCCATATTTCTTGAGAAGTTCCTTTATGTATTTCTGTTGGTGAATGTAAGTTCCTTTTTCAGTTTGTTTGATTTGCAAGCCGAGAAAGAAATTTAACTCACCCATTAAGCTCATTTCAAATTCCCTGCTCATAAAATTAGCAAATTCTTGACACAAGGATTCGTTAGTAGCACCAAATATTATATCATCAACATAAACCTGAACAATGAGAAAATCAGTTCCTTTGGATTTTATAAACAAAGTTTTATCAACTTTTCCTCTTTTAAGACCATTTTCCAAAAGAAACTTTGACAACCTCTCATACCACGCTCTAGGAGCTTGCTTCAACCCATAAAGAGCCTTATCAAGCTTATAGACATGATTTGGAAATTTAGGATTTTCAAAACCAGGAGGTTGTTCCACAAAAACATCTTCATTAAGAAAACCATTTAAGAAAGCACATTTAACATCCATTTGATATAATTTGAAACCCATAAAAGAAGCAATAGCAATTAGGATTCTAATAGCTTCTAACCTGGCAACTGGAGCAAAAGTTTCTTCAAAATCAATTCCTTCTTGTTGATTGTAACCTTTAACTACTAATCTGGCCTTGTTCCTAATGATAGTGCCGTATTCATCTAGCTTGTTCCTGAACACCCATTTTAGTCCAATTACCTTTTGGTGTTCCGGTTGAGTCACAAGGTGCCACACCTTGTTTCTTTCAAATTGATTCAGCTCATCTTGCATTGCTTGGATCCAATCAACATCCTCAAGTGCTTCTATATGATTGCGAGGTTCCATGATGGACAAGAATGCATTAAAGGCACAGAAGTTCCTTACTTGAGATCTGGTCTGAGTTCCCTTCGTAATATCACCAATAATTAGATCCATTGGATGAGACTTTTGGTGTTTCCAAGGTTTTGGCTGGAAGTCTCTGATGGGAACTACTGTCTCTCCAGTTTCTCTAGGAACTACTTCTGGATCAGTGATGTTTTCTTCATGTTCAATGTTGTGTGGGACTTCATTCACTGTTCCTTCAGGAACTGCCTCATTTTGTCCTTCGGTGTGGAACTGATCTTCAGGAACTCTTGCTTGTACCTTGTTGGATGTTAAGTTTTCTTCATCTGGATCTCTTCTAACCAGCCCTATTTCAAAGTCCTCATGTTCCTGCAAAATGTTAGTATCTACACTATTTACATTATAGTTAGTTTCATCAAAAATAATATGTACACTTTCCTCGACACTTAATGTTCTCTTGTTGTAAACTCTATAGGCCTTACTATTAGAGGCATACCCTAGGAACACAGCTTCATCACTTCTTTCATCAAATTTCCCTAAGTTCCTTTTATCATTATTATGGACAAAACACTTACACCCAAATGTTCTAAGGTGAGATACATTAGGTTTTCGTCCTCTAAATAATTCATAGGGAGTTTTATTAGTGATGGGTCTAATCATGACTCTATTTATTATATAACATGCTGTATTCACTGCTTCTGCCCAGAAGTTCCTTGGAAGTCCACTTGCTATGAGCATTGTTCTTGCCATGTCTTCTAAGGTTCTGTTTTTCCTTTCCACAACACCATTTTGTTGAGGTGTTCTTGGAGCGGAAAAATTGTGATCCATGCCATGTTCCCTGCAAAACTCATCAAACTTGTAATTTTCAAATTCCTTTCCATGATCGGATCTCAAATGAATAAGTTGACAACCACTAGATTTTTGAACCTTCTTAGCAAAGCATGTAAATTCATCAAATGTTTCATCTTTACTATGAAGGAACATTGTCCATGTATATCTAGAATAATCATCAACTATGACCAAGACATATAGCTTACTACTTCTACTTTGGACTCTCATGGGTCCACACAAATCCATATGGATAAGTTCCAATGGTCTTGTGGTGCTTACAAGCTTTTTACTTTTAAAAGAATTTCGTACATGCTTGCCTCTAGCACATGCATTACAAACTTTGTCACAGAGGAACTTGACATTAGGTAAACCAACAACAAGTTCCTTTGACCTAAGTTTATCAAGCAAGTGAAGACTAGCATGACCCACACGTTTGTGCCAAAGTAGAGGATCATCCTCAATCACACTTAAACAAGAAAATGTGCATTTGGGGACTTTAAGTAAATCAACCACGTAGGTGTTCCCTTTGCGTCTTCCTTCAAGTACAACTTGATTAGTGTGATTGTTGATGATTTGACAATGCTCATTAGTGAAGCAAACAGAATTCCCTTTATCACAGAATTGGGAAATGCTAAGTAAGTTATGTTTAAGACCATCAACAAGAAAAACATTATCAATTGCATGGGAACTTGACTTTCCAACCTTACCTAGGGCAACTATGTTACCCTTCTGATTATCACCGAACGTCACAGTTCCCCCTGAGTAGGCTGCCAGTGAGAGAAACTTGGATTTGTCGCCTGTCATGTGCTTGGAACAACCGCTGTCGAGATACCACATGTTGTTCCCCCTCACTAGCACCTGCAAAACAGATTAGATGTTAGGTGTAGGAACCCAGGTTTCCTTGGGTTCCTCTGTAGACACATCATCATTAAGTTTCTTAATCCATGTTGGTTTTATGTGTCTAGCATTTACATCTAAACTGGAGTTCCTTATGGAACACTGGTTTTTTAGATGACCCGTGTTCCCACAGAACATACACACCTTGCTACTTGGAAGTTCCACATATTTATTCCGTTTTCCCATTTTCCTTGTATAATTAAAACCGAGACCTTCAGTCCTTTTAGTTTGGGCATTCAATATCCATGTTGGAACTTTGTGTTGACTATCATTTTTGGTTTTTAAATTAGTGAGTTCCTTTTTGACACTATCAAGTCCCTTCGAAAGTTTCTTGATGACTAAATCTTTTTGCGTTCCTTCAGTGAAACTCTCATTTAGTTTAGTCAACTTGTAGCAATTTAGTTCCATAGTGATTTGACTAAGTTCCTTTTGAAGATTTTCAACTTTTGCCTTTAACTTAGCATTTTCATCTAATAAGTCGAAAAATCTTTTCTCAGTTTCAGTTCCATTAGCCTTAGCCATTCACTATGTTCCTTACGAGTTTGAAGAGCTTTTTCACATTCAGTTTTTACTCGTAATACATTAGTCCAGTTTTTGTGAAATTTTATCACTAGGTCTACTAGTTCATGTTTAGAGAAAGCATCAAGAAGATCAGAATTTGGATATACCTTATTATCGGGTTCCTTGTGGAACTCGTTCCTATCAGTTCTGGCCATCAAGCATATGTTGGCAACTTCTTCATCAGGTTGTTCCTCTTCATCTTCTTCGCTCTCAGAATCTCCCCAGGCTGCTACCATTGCTTTCGTTACATCATTCTTGGAATAAGAAGGTTTGTTGAATTTTTCTTTGACTTGTTCCTTCTTTTCCCTGACATATTCATTTCCCTTGGACTTCCCCTTTTCAGTATCCCATAAGGGACAGTCTTTGATGAAGTGATCTGAGGATCCACACTTATGGCACACGAATTCCCTTTTGTTACTAGTGAATTTTCTGCCCGTGTTCCTATAGGAACTTCGATTCTTGTTGAGAGCCCTTTTGAATCTTCTGACCAGCAACGCAGCCTCATCATCTTCTTCTTCTGATTCGTCACTTTCAGCTTTCAAGGCCAGCCCTTTGCTTCTGGAACTTTCTCCAGTTCCTCCAAGATGCAATTCATGGGTCAGTAAGGAACCAGCAAGTTGTTCAATGTTGTACTTCGTGAAATCCTTTGTTTCCATGAGTGCAGTGACCTTGGCTCTCCATCTTTCATCTTGTGGTAGACTCCTCAGTACTTTCCTAACCTGCTCATCAGTGGGTATATCTTTTCCAAGAGAAGAAAGCTCATTGGTGATGTTAGTAAAACGAGTAAGCATATCTTGTACTGACTCTCTAGGTAACATTTCAAAACGTTCATATTTAGACATTAACAAATCAATTTTAGATCGTTTTACTTCATTAGTTCCTTCATGAGTTACTTGCAATAAATCCCATATTTGTTTAGCGGTTTTGCACCCCATGACACGGTTGTGTTCATGCGGTCCAATACCACAATGTAACAATTTAATAGCACGTGCATTAATTTCCATTTTCTCAAAATCTTCTTTTTCATATTCAGAAATTAACTTAGGAACTGCTTCATTATTATCATTAGTTTTTGTTACCTCATAGTCACCTACTTCAATCACTCGCCAAACCTGGTAATTTTCAGCCTTGATGAAAATCTCCATTCGATTCTTCCAATAAGTATAAAACTTTCCATCAAACATGGGTGGTCTTTGAGTTGAGTAACCTTCCTCCAACTTCTCGTGAGTGTTCATCTTCAGGATCCCTCTTCAAGGTTGCTTGAATTTCCCGAGTTCCTGCTCTGATACCAACTGTTGTTTCTATAGGAACACTGCAAGAGGGGGGGTGAATTGCTGTGTGGAACTTGTATGCGGAATTTAAACAAATTTAAACGAATTCAAGAGTACGAGTGATATATTTATGAGAAAAACTTCCTTGGCCCTAAGGAAGAAAACTCCACTTCTATTATAGGCCTGTAACAGCTATTACAACCTAAATTCTCTAATTTCCCTCGTCAGTTCCTGTAGGAACTTGATTCTCAATTCTCACTCTTTATCTCTCGCTTCTCTTTCTCTTTTTCTCCACTCTTCTCTAGTTCTCACACTTCTCTTTTTCTCACTAATTACAACTCAATTCTGACTCTAATACATTGAAAAGACCTTTTAAACTGGACTGGAACAACAACATCAAAACATGTACTCGTTAAATACTCAATGTGTTCTCTGATGTTCTTCTTCACTTCTTCTTCTGAATTTCTTGGAGTATTTATAGAATGGTTCTGGCTTGTAATCTTCAGTCTTCAACCACGTTCTCTGCTCGTCCACTACTCCACGATTTCTTCCACTATCCCAAGTATGTAGACCACGAAAATAGGTCTTTTGACTTGACTAATTTAACCGCTTTATTCTTGCCCATGAACCCATGACTTTATTCCTACAATCTAGGACGCTTAACAACTTTTCTTGACTTGTTAAAAACCCTAGATGCCGTTTTTATTCTTCAGCAAAATCAGCCCAATAAATTAACCTAGACCACTTCGTAGGATAGATTCGTAACTTGCTTTTAGGTTTGATGTTCCAATCTGATTTGAGTCTCCAATGTAATTACTAAGTTCCTAGAAGATTATGCTTATAATCTTCTTGGAAATTCTCTTCTCTTTACCAAGACACTTCATGTGGATGTCTTGACTTTGTTCGCCTGTTCCTGTAGGAACAGATCTATTCTCGCAGCTTGTTCCTACATAACTGTGTTACTAAGGAACTTCTTTTCTTTCTTCTGTGTTCCTTTGCAATATTCTGCCTAGGAACTTCTCCATGAACTTGGTTGTTTAGCTTGTTACGTTCCTTCAATATTGCTCCAAGTTCCTTAGACTTTGAACCTGTGAAATCTCATAGGAACTCAAAGTATATATTAGTTAAGCTTGTTTGTGTTAGTCATCATCAAAACTTTTCTTTCAATTCATGAGTCAACATAGTTGCTCTTTGTCATGTTCTATCATATATCTATCATACCATGGGCCAGGGTATTCTTCTCAAAGGATGTGATCATTTGTGTTTGCAAGCTTTTTCTGACAGTGATTGGGGCGCTTGTAACATACCAAACATATTGAGATAGATTGCCATTTCACTAGAGACAAGATACTTGAAGGCTTAATTCAATTGACATATCTGCCTGCACAGTCTCAGCTTGCTGATGTCTTCACTAAATCATTGCCTTCTCCACAATTTAATCATTTTCTTTCCAAGCTTGGCATGTTTACACCTCCAAGCTTGAGGGGGGATGTTGAGAATATAGCTCTTGGTTAATTAGTTTTACTCCTAATTAGTTTGTTAGAAAGGTAGTTAGTGTAATAACAAACTTTATGTTAGTTAGTTTGTTGAAGCACTTCAAATATAAATAGCTTTCTCTGTATTCTCTTTCAACATATCAATGAAAAAGCTTCTCTCTCTAAATTTTAACTTCTCTCACTAAAACTCTTTTCTCTCAATTTTATCATCTATACAAACATAAAACTGTAATTTAAAAAAAATTAAAGCCTTAATTAATTTCTAACTCATCATAAACTCGAATTGATCCTCTAACAAGGTTGATGAATTGCATCCTTCCGTAGTGGATGATGATGAGAGTGATAGCCAATCATGATGATGCAATAGATGATGAGGGCGACGACGATGATGACGATGCCGAGGGTTTGCATTTAATAATTGTTATTGTCGATGGAGGGTGATATCGGTGGAGGCATTTTGGGTTTTTTGTGTCCAGATTTGGGGGATTGATTGGGGTTCCATTGGTATTTAATTAGGTGTTAAATTAGGTGTTGTTTTGATTAGGGGTTGGAGGTTAGTGGTGGTGATGGTGCTAAAGTTTAGTGGATTGGCTAGGGTTTGAGTGGGTGGTTGTGTTGCTTAGCGTTTGAGTGAGAAGGTGGCTGGTGGCTAGTGCTCATTTGTGGTGGGGCTCATAATTTTGGGTGGCGGGTGGTTTTTAGGTGGTGTTTGAGTGTTTGTGGTTGTAGTGGTGTCGCTGGCTTAGGTTGTGGTTCTGGTGGGTGATTTTTTGGGTGGGGCGTATTTCCGGTGTTGTGGTAGCAGTTGGGAGGTGGTGTAAGTGGTGGTGGCGCTTATGTTTGTGGGATTAGTTGGGATTTGAGATACCAAAGATGGAGGAAAGAAAGAAGAAGAAAAGAGTGGAAGGATGTAATTTGATTTAATTGTGATTTAATAACTAAAATAATTTGTAATTTTTTTAAATTTTAATCAGCTTATTAATTGAGGAAAACAAAAATAAATGATGAAATAAGGTAACCTAAAGTACAGGTCACCGATGAAAAAGATCAATAAAAGAAAATTGCAAGCAAAGGTGGGATTATTGTAAGATAAGCAAAATGTGAGACTGTTATTTTCAAATGTTTAAAAGGTGGGATTATCATAATCAATTTTCCCAATAAATAAATCATTTCCATTAGGTGATCGAACAAGTGAGGCTTGACAAGATCTAATTTACATCTATTATATAAAGCAATCGTGCTGATAACGTGTTATAAAACTAATGGTATAAAGAGAATATAAGGGAGAAATTATAGAGAGAATATTAGAGAGAAGATATTGTATATTATTCTTTTTATTATCTTTCAACAAAGGGGATATATATATATATATACAGTTATATAATAGTTATTCCAAAAGCTTAGATACTTTAAAGGATAAGAGATACAACAATCTAGATTATTTGAGAAACATAAGTAATATGAAAAGCCTAGGTAAATAAAAGGTTAATGGATATATTGTACTCCCGAGAGTAATTTTAGGAATATACTCCCCCTCCCCGAACAACAAAACAACGCCGCATTGATGCACTATTATTATATATTATATATAGCTTACAATTGATTTTTTCCAGTGAATTCTCACAATGTTATCCACAAATTCTCTCTCATCTTTGTTATTCTCTTTCTCTCTCATATTGTTGTAAATGTTTTCCATCAGCTGCAACAAAGAAGATCTACTAAAAATTTCTTTAAATTTAGAGAATTTGATGATAAATTTCAAATTGTAAATCAATCTCATGCTGAAATTATTGAAGATTATTATTAAATATAGGTATGCGTATTTCAATTATGAATGTGATGCTATAATAAGTGAATATTATGCTTAATGGTCACTAAAAGTTGCTGAAAATTGCATTTGCTGCTAATTTCTGTATGGATCATTATTGAAATCCAAGATTCATTTTATACAATGTAATAATCATTATTCATAATATGATATTCAAGTTTTTGGATGTATTCATTAAAAATTTATTCAATTTGTTTAAGGCGAACATTTCTTAAAAAATCATTAAAACTAAATACACATTGTTTTCATAATGTAATATGCATTATTTTTTTTTATCTTTTTGTAGAGTAATATTCGTTTTTACACATTATAATATTTACTTTCGTTAAATAATGAAATGTTCAACTTCCTTCAATGAAATAGTAACACGTAATATTCAATTTTCAGAACGTAAAATATATATTTTCAAATTTAGTATTAATATATTATTCATATTTAGAAAGTTTACATTATTGAATGCCATAATGAATATTGTGACATGAACTTTATTAGCACTTTTGACTATTGATTTGTAGGTGCAAATATTTAATGATGTCAAAACCCATGAGAAGGCATTTGATTTATACACTAAAAATGCATTTCGCAAATGATCCAGTATACTAATTGACCGAAGCTAGAAAATAAGGAAAACCAAATGTCACTCTTAATAAAATGAATATTACACACACAAAAATGCATATTACTCATCAAGAACTAATTATTACTCATTAAGGATTAATTTTAAATTGGAAATAAGTTCAAAAGCTAAACAAATGAATATTACTCTTTACAAAGTGAATACTCTTTACATAATGAATAATCCGAATATTACAGGGAAATGCATATCATTTAACAAAGTGAAAATATGTTAGCACAAGTTTGAGGATGAATGTCAAGTATTGATTGAAAAATAGAATATTAAAAACAAATGAATATTTTGAGGATAACCACCATTAGTACAAAGTTGAGGATATATTAAGAGAATAAATATTCATAAAAGAGGAATTTATGAATTTAGATATGAATATTATATTTTAAAAAATGGTCATACACTTCTTTTTTACCTCCTAAATTTGATCTATAGTATTTGAAATAAAAGTGTGTAAACAATTAATAGTAAGTGCACTGTTTAAAATATTACTTACTAAAAAATGAATATTACAACTCTGAAAAATGAATATCACACCTTGAAAAATGAATATTGCCCAATTGAAAACTGCAGATTGCATATGAGAGAAAGAGCGCGTGGTTCACACGCCTAAGAGTACAAAGCGAATTATGGTCTTGGGAGCACATAATAAATCGCCTTACACAACCTCCCTAAAGTTTTTAGGGACAACCGGTTTTCTGTGAAACTGGTTGCACAGTTATCAAATTGTGCGACTAACGGAAGTTAACTCCGTTAACTTCAGCTTTAATTAAAAAAAAAAAAGAAACTAAAAACCCCCGAGGCAATAAATTCAATCGGACAAATTCATTCAGCTTCAAAACCTAAAAACAACATCAATCCCTAAAAAGATCTCAAACACAAAAAACTGAAGAAATTGCAAAAAAATATGAAAAATCAATCTGAAACTACATCGAGCTCTACAATTACCACAAATTCAACTACAAATTCACCTAAAAATTCGAATACGAATTCAAGTACAAATTCCACTACAAATTGCACTACAAATTCGACTAGTAATTCAATAACAAATGTTGAAGAAAGAAACGATTCACAAGAATCAATGGAATTGGAGGAGATTGAAGATTCATTACAGCAATTGGGATTAAATTGTGAAGAAATTGAAGAACACATTCAAAAAAAGCACAAAATACAAGGTTAGTTTTAAATTAACAAATTAATTTTAAAGAGTTTATATGGATGTATTATGAATGACAATGGTAATAGTAAGAAGAAAACAATGTTGCATGTATAAATCAAAACTAATTAATTAGCATAATTTTAATGTTCTTTACTTCTGTGTACTTCAAAAACGAAGCATTATTATTAGTATTAAAATAATAAGTAATCATATACTATTATAATCATGACATTATTATAATATTATTTCTCATCTTGATCATAATCTTCACCAATATTATTATTATTTTAATGTAACAAATAGAAGAAAAAAAAGTAACATTTTGAGAATAATAAGTAATCATATAATATTATATATGTAATTGTTTTAATACAATTAAAATCAATAAACAAAAAGAATAAGTAACAGTTATAAGGCAAATAAGTAACAAATTTCAAATAAGTTCTGAAATCAAAAGTAACAGTTACAAACAAATAAAGTAACAATTATAAGAAAAAAACAACCAAGTGAAATTGAATTTATAAAACAAAAGTAACACTAAAAAAATGAATAAAGTAACATCTAAGAGTCAATTAGTTACTAATGACAATAAAATCAAAGACAAACCAAAAATAATAAGTAACTAATAAGAACTATAAAGTAACTATATAAGGTAATAAAGTAACAATCATAATAAGAGCAAAATGCATATCAAATGTATATTTTGGTTTTTATGCAGCAACTTACTTGCACAAAGAGCAAGACCAAAATGAAGAATATTATGATCATGAGGAAAATGAAGAAGAACAGAACAAAGAAGGGGAGGTTGTAGATGAAGAGTACAAAGGAAGCTTAATTAGTTACAAAGCGATAAGTAACAATTATACAACTAATAAGTAACAATTGTTGAATAAAAAAGATTAAATCAAAAACTAATTGAAATTACTAAACATTAATCGAAATTAAATCAAAAATTAAATAAAAACTAAAATAACTCAAAACTAGCCAAGCCATAAGTAACAAGTAAACAACTAATAAGTAACAATTGTTGAATAAAAAAATTAAATCAAAAATTAATTAAAATTACTAATCATTAATCGAAATTAAATCAAAAAAAAAAAAAAACTAAAATAATTCAAAACTAATGATAAGTAACAATTCAAGCAACTAATAAGTAACAATTATTGAACAAAAAGGTTAAATAAAAAACTAATTGAAATAGATCTAAAATAGTTAATTCATACAAATATGAAACAAAAATAAAAAATGTACCAAAATTAAACGAAAATTTATAATTAATTTAATGCAAAAATCAAATAATAATCAAAATTACTCAACACTTCTAACTCTAATAAAAAATAATCAAAAAAAATTCAAAACATAACCATAGATCTAAAAGTAATTGGAAAAATTGATTCTAATAATCCCACCTTTTACACATTTGAAATTAACAATCCTACCTTTGGATTATCTCACAACAATCCCACCTTTATACTTCATTTTCTTTTATTGGTCCTTTTTACCGGTAACTTGAATCAATTTTTTCATTTCTTTTTGTTTTTTAATTAATAAAACTGATTTAAATTGAAAAAAAGCACTCCAACACACAATTTTTTCATTTCTTTTTGTTTTTTTAATTAATAAATTGATTTCATACTGTTTTTTTTGTTTAATGATTTTTGTTTTTGTTTAATAAAATGCACTCCACCAATCATGTAATGTCACGTGTATAAATTACCTACTAATTAAGTTATTAACCGTTAAGGACCAATAAAAGAAAACAAGCCATAAAGGTGGGACTGTTGTGAGATAATCGAAAAGTGGGACTGTTATATTCAAATGTGTAAAATGTGGGATTATTAGAATCAATTTTTCCAAAGTAATTAACAAATCATACATATATAACTTACTAGAAAATTAAGAAATCATGCTTAATTTAACTCAAATTCGAAAAATGAAGCAAAGAAAACTTACTTGGAACAACTTTCACTGTGGAATGAACTCTAGCACCACCTTTCACCAAAAACTTCTTCTTAGGCATAATTGAAAATCAAACTTAAAACCAGAAAAAAAAGTAGAATGCACATTTACTGAACAACGAAGAAAATGCAGAAGAAACTAGTGAAGAAATCTGAAAATCACAACGCATAAATTTAAAAGATGAAGAAAATACTCTGAAAATTGAGAGAATCACTAAATTGAAGATGAAAAACAAAGAAAACACAAAAATTAAGAAATAATTGAGAGGAAAACATAAAAAGTGCAATAAATGAAAGAAAGCAGTTGAAATCAAAACTAAATGCTAAAGAAAATTAAAGTTAACAGAAAAAAAAATGGGCAAAAGAAAATTAAGCATAACAGAAAAAAATGGACTTTAACTCTATTTGAGCCATATTGTAATTTTAGACTGGTCGCACAATTTGCAAACCATGAGGTAAGCCTCATATAAGATTTTGTTTTTTTGGGAAGGCCGACCCACCAATATAATCATCCACCCGGCCACCCCATTACATCGAAATACCCCTAATCGGGTCAACCCAAAAAACTGAACCACCAACCTCCTATTCCACTAAAATCTCATTTCTCTCCTCTCCTCTCCTCTTAAACCCTAATTAATTACTACACTACATCCTCTTTCTTTCCTTCCTTCACACAAAACTCTCTCTATTCTGAAACAAACCATACCTCAAAACAATGGGGAAAGTAAAAGGAAAACACAGACTTGATAAATTCTACCACTTAGCAAAAGAACAAGGTTACAGATCACGTGCAGCTTTCAAACTAATACAACTCGATTCGAAATACTCATTCCTTCACTCTTCCCGTTCAGTTCTCGACCTTTGCGCCGCACCAGGTGGATGGATGCAAGTCGCAGTTAATCGAGTTCCCGTTGGTTCTTTGGTAATTGGTGTTGATCTCTTTCCAATACGCCCTATTCGTGGCTGTATTAGTGTTGAAGAAGATATTACTAATCCCAAGTGTAAGGCGACACTTAAAAAGTTGTTGGCGGAAAATGGGGTTAAGGCTTTTGATTTGGTGTTACATGATGGTTCGCCTAATGTTGGTGGTGCTTGGGCTCAGGAGGCTACTAGTCAGAATGCACTTGTTGTTGATTCTGTTAAGCTTGCTACCCACTTCTTGGCTCCTAAGGGTACTTTTGTTACTAAGGTTTGTATCTTTTGTTTTGTTTATTTGGGTTTTGTTAATTTCTTTCACTACCTCCGTCTCCGTCTCAGATAAAATGCAACTCGGACCGGTCTTATATTTGATTCTTTATAAATGTCATGTGTTCGTACTCTACTTCTAATTGCGGCTGTTAATGTTGTTTATTTGAGGAATTAGAATTTGTTATATCATATACCACATCCGTCTCAAATAAAATGTATCCATTTTGTTTGAAATTGAAAGGAATTAGGTTTTGTTGATGTCATATATTACATCTACCTCAAATAAAATGTATCGATCTTAGAGAGGAAAAATTTCTAATTGATGCATTTTAATAAAAATGTGTAAAATGCAACGAATTTGACATAAAGTAGATTAAAAAATTTTCGTTGGTGTTTGGTTGTGGCTGTTATTGTTCATTGTTTCAATTAAGTGTTGTGTTTGGTTGCTGCTGTTTTTGTTGTTGGTTTTAGAGGAATTTTTTTTTTTTTAATATTATCCTTTTCTATTCAGGTCTTCAGGTCTCAAGATTACAATGCCGTGCTCTATTGTCTTAGACAGGTACTCCACCTTTGCTCCTTTCTAACATCACTTGAATTTTGTTGTTTCTACTATCACATATAGTTTCATGATTGTCTAGTGTTTAGGACTTTAGGCATGGTTTGGTTCACCTTAAATTGCATGGGAAATAAAAAATTCATGGGAATATATAGTATGCCTACTGGTTAGAATTCCAACATTATGTAGGAATTGATTTACTAATTGTCACCTTGGTCAATGGCAGTCCCCACATAATTTTCTGTCAATAGAAAATTTCCTAATGACTAACAAACAAGTTGGGCTAATTCGATTAGTATAGCTAATTCTTAGCATATAATAATTAATTATATTAACTTTGTCCTGGATTGAATTATTGGAGAAATTAGCTATATTTGATATCTATCATTTCCAATCTCAATTTTTGGTCTTTGGTGAAAAATAGTGAAACATGAAATAATTAAGTTACTTTTCACATAATTTCACTTAGCATGAGTGTTAGTGATCGATTCTCACCACTCCTAGAACCAAAATCAACTACTATTTATTATAACGCAAGGCGAATCATAGCAATCCGCCATGTAGCGCCTCTTTAATACAATTTCAATAAACCATGAATGTCGGTAAAAAATGTGTTAATTAATAATTGAACTTGTGACCTCTCACTAAGATATGAAGGTTTTACCAACTAAGCTATGCATTACTATTGTTGTTTTTTCATACAACAAATTGTAATATCATGGATGGCAAAATAAATGAAAATCTCAATAATAAAGCATATGGTCAAATAGCTCTTAATAATATTTTTTAATGTGCATGTTAAATCACATAAATGTATAACGAATAACGATAAACAATTGTTTGTGTGATTATCTTTTAACACACTTTGTATAATCATTTTATAACCAGTATATTTTTAAATATCATGATTTTTTTTCACTCCAATTCTATACATTTCTTTAGCAATTGTGTATCCATGTTAAAAAATACTAGCTATTCAAAATATAATTATTTTCAAATAATATCAACTCACATACATCCTTAATAATGAATGGACTATTGATTGAGAAAAAAAAAACATTAACAAATGATTATATTTGAAAAGAATTGATCATCAATATATAATTTGCTAAAACATTTTTATTGGTAATATAAAAGGGTTTCATATATACTCTCTATTCACGTATTTAATATTTCATCTCTTTATGAAAATTTGAACTTAATTTTACCAAAGTTAAGATTTTCTTATAAACTATTTAGTTAAAACTTAAATTTTTTTATTTAGTAAGCCTTAAACTATTTTTTTATCAAATGATCGGGGGCAACGCATAGATCAAAGCTAGTTAAAAATTAAAACTTAGTATGTGTATAAAAATTTACCCATTTATCGGGAGATCTAAAATAACTAAATTGCAACTCAACTTAAGACTATCAACTATGATGATGTCAATTTAGCATCAGGTGGGAAAAAAATTTGTTGTGCAATTGCCATGTGTACAATGGTGATGTCATCAATGGCTTGTTTTTTGTACATAGATAGGTAGATGTGCTCTCTTTAGTCTAATCATTTGCACCTCATTAATTTTAATGTGATCTTTCTCAATTGAGTGCATTTTGCTTCTTGGCAGTTATTTGAAAAGGTGGAGGTAACTAAACCTATTGCCAGTCGATCGACATCTGCAGAAATTTATATTATAGGTCTTAAGTACAAGGCCCCAGCTAAAATTGATCCTCGTCTTCTAGATATCAAGCATTTGTTTCAGGGTGTTATTGAACCACCAAAGGTATATATGAGGCAAATGACTTTCCCATTATTATTTTTGGTTATTGAAGGCCCATTTTCATGGTATAATTCATCTAACCTTTTGGATTTTGATCTGCTTTACTTTGATGATAAATGCAGACCCGTGATATTTTTGAAGAAGGAAAGGGAAAGAGGCACCGTGATGGGTGAGTTTGACATTGTTGTAGTACATATACAAAATTTAAGGACCTCTATGCATGCCCCGTTTTGATATTTGGCTGCCTAAATGATTTTGTATGTGTTTCTTTTGAAATATTGTATTATTTAATTAAGTAGTGTTGCTGCTGTGAGCTTTTGTCAGCTAAGATTGTTTCTGTTGATGCTTTTTCTAGTTGACTGCTTATTCAGCATGCCTTGTATATTTATCCGAGATAAGCATGCATTTGTTCCATGTTCATGTTTTGACTTCTGTAATCTTAGCAAGAATTCTTTAGTTCTGTATAAAAGTTTTTCTTCTGCTGTGTATAATCTTTTCCGTCTTCAATTTCATTTTGCTCACTTTTACTCAAGACAAAAGATACTGACTGTTGGTAATGGATATTCTCAGGTATGATGAAGGACTCACCCTGGTGAGGAAGGTCTGTCCAGCTGCTGATTTTGTGTGGGTGTCAAAGGATCCTGTTGAGACACTTGGTCGAGCAACATCCATCAGCTTTGACGATCCTTCTAGTTTGCCCTTAAAGGATCATCCTCTGACATCAGAGGAGGTAATTTCCTACCATACTTTTCTCTTCCACTTGTATTCTGCTTTAGTTACCTGACTTCTATGTATTCTGATGCTTTGCCAGATTAAATACTTATGTGAAGACCTGCGTGTCCTGGGAAAGCAAGACTTCAAGCAGCTTTTGAAGTAAGTTGATTTTATTTCTCTGTTATTCATTTTTCTGATTTTTGTATTTTATTGTCTCTGAGATGCTCAACGTAGATAGTTGCAAGTTTGTGTTTAGTCGTAATCTAATAACTAAAACATGCATATGTTATTGTGGTCTTGTCCCTTGTTGAAGTTCCAAAAATGGAAACACTTATTAGTACTTAACATTAATTTTAAGCTTGTGAATTTATAGGCCATGATATTGAGTCACACATTTTAAGGTCTATAAAATCTTCACAAGTTTTGACTTAGGTTTCGTGCGTATATGTTTGTGCAACTCTTTTTCCTATTTCAGTCTGCTGAACATGTGTTATATTCATTGTCTTGTGAACATGTGGGGTAGCAATCTTCTTTTTTCTTCTCTCTAGTTATTGTTTAGAATTTGAACCACAGGTGGAGGATAAATATTCAGAAGGCTCTTTCTCCAACTGGGAAACCCATTTCTACTAGCTTAGATGATCATCAGAATGATGAGAACGTGAATGCGAATGTGGACAAAGGGGATGATGATGATGAGGAAGATAAGGAGGTGGATGAGGATGATAAAGTTCTTGATGAAATGGAGAAGTTGACACATGATGTAGAGCGGAAGAAGAAACGCGAAAAGAAACTTCTTGCAAAAAGACGAGCTAAGGTATTTGATCATCAGCCTTTTCCTCGAATGTGTTGTTTTGTGGTCTTGTCATATTGAGTAGTTTACTGGTGGCTTTATACCTCATTAAGAAGAAAATTCATGTTTGCTATCATATGTATAATATGTTCAAACAATACAATTGTACGTAAGGTAAAAGGCCCTTTTCTAAAAGGTTATTCACATGTCATGTGCAATGCCCTACATTGTTGAAGCTGTTTGGTTTTTGGGGATTTTTAATGTGAACTGTTGAATTTCTGAGAAATTTCAGTGCATCAATGCTACCTTTTTAAATTTTTCATTCTACATACTTTTGTTGTTCTATCTTGAATTTTTGCAATCCATTATTAAGAAGGTATATAAGATACTGAATACTGTGCATAGAATGTAATGGATAATAAAAAAATGGGAGCCGAAAAGAAGTCCTGACAAAACACGAGAATAGTCTGCCAGCAATTATGCTAACTTGAAGTACAATGCTTTTGTTATACAGCAATGCTTAGAGAGTCTGCTAGCAATTATGCTTCTAGCCTCTATCAGTTTAGTCTGATTAGAGATGATGATTCTACGTCGTTGAATCTCATCAAACTTAGGGGTGAAAAACTGTAATTGTGTTGAGATGTTAAGCGAACTACTTGGGCTCAGGCTTGCATTAAAGTCGTGTATCTAATAAATGAGCCGAGCCTGAGAAGGTATTGAAGCTTGTTTGTATGTGAGTTTGAACATGAATATATGCAAACTCGTGATATAAGTTCATGAACTACTTGTTTAGTGAATTAGGCTTTTGTATTTTTGCTTGTAATTGCTCAGTCAAGAGTTTCTTTTTTGAGTTTTAAGTAATGCTAATTGTTAATAGTTTGCTACTTTGAAAATAATAATAACAAGAATATATGAATATATTTGTGTACCTCAATATAATTTACTAGTAGAAAACACTAGCTGTCTCATCTATGAGTTGCTTAGTCTTGAGTCCGATTATTAAAAGACTTCTTCATAACAAAAAACCAGCTTGGAAAAAAGTAAATGAACCGAGCTTGAACAATTTTTTTGAGCTAGCCTAAAAACTTCAGCTCAAACCCATGCTCACCTAACTCTCTCAGTCTTGCCCCTAATTTAAAGGGGAAACAAGCTTCTGTCCACAATCCATGCTTGGTGGTTCTTGTTATTTGATAGAATTTTGTCTAATGGTTTTTTGGTCAATTGTCCAGGATAAGGCACGAAAGGCTACTGGAATGCAAATAGATGCTCTGCAGGATGGTTATGTTGACAATGAATTGTTTTCTCTTACTTCCATTAAGGTCTGTCATTATAATTTGCTAATTTATGTGGATGTTTTCCCTCATTGTGGATATATACTATGGGTTCCAATTATTATGTTTTTATCGTTTTATTAGTTTATTTCCTTTTTTTTCCAACTTTTGGGGCTGCCTTATTTGTGGAAACCCCCCCCCA